>QODF01000009.1:4692643-4773419 GCA_024372805.1 Oostethus manadensis | reverse complement strand
AAAAAAAAAAATCCATCCATCCGCCTTCTGAACTGGGTCGTGGGGCAGCTGCCTAAGCAGGGAAGCTCAGACGTCCCCCTTTCGGGCTACCTTGTCCAGTGAGTCCTGACGTATTCCCATTCCAGTTGAGCGACATAGTCTCTCCAACATGTCCTAGGTCTTCCCCGAGGATTCCTACAGATTGGATGTGCCCTGAACACCTCCGCAGGGAGGCGTCCGGGAGGACCCAGGAGATGCCCAGGTCACCTCATCTGGAACTTCTCACGGCAGAGGAACAGCATTTCTACTCCGAGTTTCTCTATTTTAAGGGAGATTCCAGCCACCCAACGGAGAAACTCATTTCAGCTTCTGGTACCCGCGCTCTTGGCCTTGGCACTACCCATCGCTCGTGACCATCTCATAAATCTTTGGGTAAAATATGCATCTGAAGTCGTGCAGTTATTTGAAGTTTGGCTTGCATCTATCAATCCTCACCTGCTGCTGTTTTCTGCTGGGCGGGTCCAGACGGGATCCCTCCGATGGACAAGGTGGAGACGCCCAGTCCTCCAAAGTCCTGGGTGGGGTGCTGGATGACCCTGGAGTGGCTGCTGTCCACTTGGATGAAGGTGGTGGAGCCATTCTTGACCAGCAGGAGGGTGTGCCACTGACCATCCGACAGCGTCACATCCCCCACCGTGCGCTCCACCTTCCCGCTCACACCCACATCCGAGACGTAATGTATGTTGCCGTTCCTTAGCTGGAGGGGGGATGGAACACAGTTTTGGAAAAAGAATACTGAGTACGTGGATTTCAAGGTACGGTATGGTCTGCACCATCCCTCATAATTTAAACGTATAAGTCAAACTGCAGACTTCCTCCCCTGATCATTCTCAGTTCTTCAGGGGTTTTCACTTTTATTGTAAAACCACAACCGGAGCTGCTGCTGTGTCTCATTAGTTTCAAGTGCAATCAATCTGACGTTTTTGGACACAAAACAACGTTTGCTGTGCTGATGCAAGAGAGACTTTCAAAAGACCAAACATCTCCCTCCCTTGTTGGCTTTGCTTCTGAGAGAAAAGGTGCTCAAATGCTCACTTTCATCATCACCATCTCACCTTCACAGTGGTGTAGTTGTTGCTCTCCTGGACATGCAGCAGCGTTCCGCTCTTGCCGCGGGTCCTGAACTTCACCTCCAGACGGCTGGGAGCGGCGGGTTCGGAGGCGGCGCCTTGCAGCGAGCGGCGCAGCAGGACGTCCCGCTTGGGGCCCTGCTTGAGGGCGTAGTCCAGGCGGCCGGTGCCGTCCATGGAGAGGGCCGTGTCGGCCGTGATGTCTGCGGCACAGACGAGAGCGGCACAGTTTGGACCAAAATGGTGAGGAGAATGCGTTCAAAAGACCCCCCAAAGGACTTCAGCAAGTAACGCAGCTCAGTGAGCGTCGCACGCACAAAGCTGAGAGTGGATGAGTCATCGCTGATAACCCAGCGAGCGTAACCCAGTGCGGTTCTAAGCGTCACAAAGAAAGTCATGTCTAAGGTGCACACTCACATTTCTCACAGTATTTGCCAGTGAAGCCGTCCACACACTGGCACTGCTGCCAAGACCAGTGATCCAAACAGGTGCCCCCGTGTCTGCAGGGGCTGGCGGTGCACGCTCCCTCCAGTCTTGGACATCTAGAAGAAAAATGGACAATCGCATTCGTCACTTTGACAAGCCAGTGGCACAGTCAGCAGCTGGGGGGGGCTACTGAACAAAACGAAAAGAACGAAAAGAACTTTGCATGATTAGCATTTCAAAAGATCTCGCTTCAATCGTCTGGTTTCCCCGTCCAAAAAACAAAACAAAACATATATCTGCAGCAACGGCGAGCAGATGTCCCACAGCGAGAGACGAGGAGGGTTAAGGAAGACGGACAGATGGGAGCGAGGGAGGACAAGATGGTGAAAGCGGCACCAAAGGCCCCCCGAGGGCGGCAGACCGACCTGTCAAGGATGCCGCGCGATGCCAACGCCTGACTGGGCTCCAGCGGGCGGCCATTGACGGCCAGCTCCATGATGCAGCCCACAAAGTCATGGGTGGCGACCTGACCGCGCCGGTGAAGGATGGACTCGATGGACCTGACGCCCCCCACTGAGAGACGGTTGGGCTGCACGTCCAGGATCCTGCAACGCACACGAGACCAGCGCTTGTCGGATGCACGCATAAAACGACATTTTGTTATAATGCAATTTCATCCTACACACACACGCATGCACACACACACACTCACTCATTCACTCTTTCACACACTTGAACCTTATTTCAACACAATACGTACATTCACTCATTCTTTTCTGTAATTGAAAGAAGAATTCCGTTTACAATTTCACAATAATAAAACACTTCTATGTATTTAATTATCTTCTACCATTTCTTTATTTATTTTTTTGAAGTTATAATAATTTTTGAAAATGCTTTATGTTATAGAAATATGTATCACTATTACGGTAAATGTATGTGTTTATTTTTATTAATAAAGTCCATTATTATTATTATTACACAGATTTTGGATATTATTGTGATTATTGTATTTATTTTAGATGCAGGGTGGGCTAAAAGTAGGGTTACGGTTAACACTTGGACATTTTACATTTATTACACATTATATTTCCATGTTAGACGTTTAACATTGAATATTTAATCTCATATGTGCTCAAAAAAAGTAAACAAACGTCTAACGTGTGAACTGCAACCCCCCTTTTGGCCCACCCTGGATTGTTAAGTGTTCATATTATATATTTGTATTACTTTCTTTACTTGTCAAATGCCGGCCGGGGTAATCATGTCAGTAAACAGTGACCGGCAATAATAAACCACATGGTGTCGTGTTTTGTTGAACCGATGTGTGACTTTTGAGGCTTTTTTCTTATAAAAACCCCCAAAATCTCGCATATTTGCAACCCGAAGCCAACAAAGAAGGGGTAGAGTCCCTTTCGAGTGAGAAATGATCTCACTGGCTGGAACAAACAACGTGTCAAGAAAAAGGTTTGCTTTGTTTTTGATTTGAGGACATCTTGGCCATGCGCGGCTGCGGCGAAGCGGCGCCAAGTGAGCGTCTACGGTTACCTCGCTTGCTCCCGACGTGGCGCTCAGCGCAATGAGTACGAGCTGTTTCCAGGATGAAGGAAAACTCATTAACACGATCCCTGACACGTCTACCCGCCCCCGCCGTGGGATCATTTAACCCCCCCCTCCAATAAAGGCCAACTATGGTTTTGGTGACGACCAGCAGACACGCAACTCCTGACAGGAGCGCGGCGGGCGAAGGTCCGCCGCTGGGAAACGTGCCTTTCATTAAGCGTAGTTGTGGACTTTGGTGAGTTACCACGAAGCTGAGGACATGTCATCCGGGCAGGTGGACGCAAACATTGGGCTTTGGGCACACCGCTTGTGAAGTAGCCGCAGCCCTTCAAAGTAAAGCGTAACCCCCCCCACAAACTGCTTGCATGCGTGAGTTACAAAAAAATGGACTCCCGAAGCGATGCACGCAAAAAGGTGGAAATTCGCCACAACATCCACGCCGACTGTGTTGCCTGTGCTGTTATGTTTATGCCAACTACACCGCATGGCGGCGCTGCCACGAAACCCCAAAGGTTGACCCCGGTACGTCGGATTCGCCTGACACTTCTCACACAGCTCAATGCGTAACTTTGGGGTGTTTAGCCGAATCCCCACAAAGTTTGGCACACACCTTTGGGAGACTAACAAGCACATGTGTGCCAAGTTTCAGCAAGATTGGTGGAAAACATGGCCACCATCAAGCCAAACATCTTTGACTTGCTATTGTCCAATAACAAGCAATCTTGGGGAAATGACTTACAATTATGCATATTTAGGCAATCTCTCTTTGGTATTTTTAGTCTGAATGAAGCATAAAAATGGCTAAATTGTGTAAAATACAAATACAAGGCATTCAGAATACGCATTCAAAGACGTCGCGATGATATGTCGTATTCTGCATTGGTGTCAGTCGTGTTACAATGACAAGACCATAGCCACTGCAGGAAGTACTGTACAGAACAGGAAGTCAAAAAAGGAACAAAAACAAGGACAAATCCTGATGCTAACATGTGTGAGTCTATATTATGTCTTCTTGTATTGTATTGTATTGTATGTAGTAGACAGTTTGTTGAGTAATGGGGGTGTAAAGTTGACTTTAGGGGTGTTATTTCATGTCTAGAGGCTTTAACAATGTGTTTAGAAGAGGTTGTTAACTGCTCTAGACAAAGGAGGACTGCTGAGCATGTGACCTGCAATTCTTTACCAACTTGCTAGGGGGCAGTGTTTTCTTGACAACTCTGGTTGACTAGCTGTTTAGCTTCCTGTGTAGCAGTGAAGCCACATAAAGACGCTTGTTAGGATATCCGTGCATGATCAAATCGTCCAAAAAAGTAAATATGACGTGTTGTGGGTTGTACTCCGTCGGTCTTACCAGTCCGTGTGCACCGCCACGTTGCTCACAGCGCAGTAGCCCGGCTCCTGGTCGTCGCCGCAAAGGTCCACCGTCAACGATGCAGCCTGCAGGACCGCAGCATGCATTGGTGCGTGTCAAATGGGCTCCTCCCAAACACAACCCGGTAAAGACGGTAAAGACGGTAAAGACGGTGCAAGCAATCTGACACAAAACCACATGTTTTGACATGGTTCATGTAATGAATGTAATTATTTCCATACTTTAACATCAAACTGCCCGTTTTTCCTTAAATTTTCCAAATATTTCTACTTTCTTCTATTTCTGATGTTCCAAAAATGACAACTTTATTATGTGTTTGTGTTTGTTTCACATAGAATTATGATTTCATAAAAACAACATGTCTAACGTTGTTTCTCCTTATAATATTATTGTTTATCCTCATGTAATTGTGACATTTGTTCCATTAGAATAAAAATTCTCCCTCATAATATTTTGACTTTATTCGCGTAAAATTGCTGCATTTTTTCCCATTCCTGCTGTTGCTTTTTTGCAAAATTACCAAATGTTTTGTCTTTTTTCCTAAAATATTTAGATTTTATTCTCAAAATATTAGAACTGCGTTCTCCCAATATTGCACCTTTATCTTTTGTTTTGGTTGTTTCTCACAATATTATGACTTTATGAAAATAGCATATTTTCTTCAATATTTCAACTCTGCGCGTTGTAATATTACGAGTTTATCCTCGTATAATAGTGACATTTGTTTCATAGGAATACAACTTTCACGCCATAATATTTGGACTTTATTCCTTAAAAATTATTTTTTTTTAATTAAAATGTATTTTTTTAAATTGCAGATTATTTTTGCATTCCTGCTGTAGCTGTTTGTAAAAATTATCAAAGATTTGAACATTCTTCCAGTCAATTTTCTTCTTTCTCCCCGTCACATTTTGACTTTTTTTTTTTTTTCAAAAATGTCAACTTTCTTCTTTGTTTAGTTTGTTTCATATACTGTTATGGCTTTGGAAAAATACCCGAATATTTTAGTAATATTTCAACTCCGTCAGGGCTGCAAATGGCCCCCGGTCCTGCACTTTGGACACCCCCCCGGGCTTTAATCTTGCATAGTTCCATGAAATGCTCTTAGAAAATAAATCTCCACCTTCATTGCTGTGGTGCCGTCCCTCAGGAAGATGCAGCGCTTGCTGAAATGTGAGGACTGCGCGGGATTTTACGACATGGTGTAAATGATTAGTGTCCCGCAAATCCATGCATGACGGTACAACATTACGGCCGAGCTTTCCTCAGCTGTTGAACAGACACGGCTCTTTGCTTCTCCGACCAAATGACCTGATGATTAGAAAAAAATGAGCTGGAGGCCGTCTGCAAAAGCTAAAAAAATCCTCTTGCGTGGAAGTGCTGACAAATAAAAGACTGTACCTCCTAAGTAAACACGGAGAACTCCGCACAAATCATCCACAGCGGCAGAAGCAGCAAAGGTTGCGCTCCCACGTGCACGTACAACAACGAAGCACCATAAAAAATGTCTGAAGCACATGAACATTTTATGAACCTGGAGCAATCAAAGGCAGTTAGAGCCTTGTAAACGCTGCACGCTATCCAGTGTCTTGCTGCGGTTAGCCGGATTTGTTTTGGCGATTTTTTTTCATTGCAAAGGTTTTGGAAGTTTGTGCTTTTGTGTGACGTGAGGAGAAACACGAGGAGAGCAGCTCTTTGTTTTCCTTCTGGCTGGGAGAACCGGGGAAGCGGGTCCCGGCCGTGTCGGCGGTACCGTAGGTGCGTTCTTATTTATTTCAACCTGGACCGAACAGGCTGACTAATCTGGAGTCCCTCGTTGGTGCCAATCGAGCACACCGAGGGCTCATTTGTCAGACTCCGTTGGTTAAGCTCTTTGTTCACGCTAGGTTTGTTGTCGGCCCTGTGATCAGAGCATTTGGCCCGTTTGCCAACTCATCAAACCCTTCCTACTGCTCTTGGGACGTGTTTGTTCGCTGGCGTTGCACCTCCGCGTCGACGGGACAACCGGAATCCACGCTAATCAAAGATTGGCTCGGTCTGGCGACATCCGAACCCGCTCCACCTCCGCAGTCCCAGATTCCTTTCCAAGCCGTCACTCCGCACCACCTCCAAACCCCGCAAATGAACCCTTCTACCAGGTTCCCAATGCCGGTCCCAATGCTCTGTGGGAAATGAGAGAGCTGCAGTCCAGCGGGGCGCCTATTTTATAAAAGCTTTGACAGGGCTTGGACGGACTTACCCCATCCCCCACCAACCCAGTTCTCCTGCCGCCAGAGTGAAGCCTCTCCTTCAGAGACAATCTTTTTTAGATGCTCGTATTGTAAATCACAGCGAGCAATAGAAATGTAATTACAAAGTGCGGGAGCCGTAAGCCGAGCTACTGGCGGCCTGGGAGGCTGCAATTATCTGATGGTGCAAACAACGAGCTGAACCTCAGGACGTAAACTGGCTCTGCCGTTCCGCCGTTCTTGCAATTAAGCTGTTGCTGGAAGCCTCAAACACGCAGCGGATTTCTTACCATGCCCGCCCTCCTGGCTATGACCGTGTGGAACTGGCCGTCTGACACTTTAATCGTAGTCATCAATTTGTACGTTCCGCTGCCCAAGTTGAAAGAGAAGCGCATCCGTCCCTCGAAGATCTCCAGCGCCAAAAACTCCGCCTTGTCTCCGGTCTGGTTGTCGTGGTTGTACATGAGCAAGGCGTCGTTCTTCAGGGTGGCAAACTTGACGTAGATGTAGTTGTTGTTGGGGTCCAGCGATGGGAACTCCATGTAGGAGAGCTCCTCGAAGCCGTAGCTGTTCAGTTCGCAATGTTTGCCGAAGACCCCTGAGGTGGAGATGAGAGGAGGACATGATTAGTACTGCTGGAACGTAAATCTTCTCACCACGCAAACCACCCAAAATGTACATTTTCTTCTCTAAAGTTCCAACTCTGTGCTACTAACTAGTTTATTCTTGTAAAATTGCAACTCGTTACAGTATGACTTTTCCCTCATGATATTTTGGCTTTATTCTCATAAAATTGCAGCTATTTTTTTTCCATCTTCAGTTCTATTTTTGCAATTATGACTTTTTCCCCATCATATTATGCATTTCCCCCAACCTAATTTTCCAAAGTTACAACTTTGTTCTTTATGTTTCTCATAATATTTTTTCTATGCTACCACAATGATCTTATTCAGTTTATTCTTAGAAAGTTGCTTTTTCCCTTTTAGAAAAACTTTTCCCCTCCGTGAATCACCACCTTATCGCGGTGGAGGGGTTTGAGTGCCCGAGTGATCCTAGGAGCTATGTTGTCGGGGGCTTTATGCCCCTGGTAGGGTCTCCAAAGGCAAACAGGTTCTATGTGACGAGCCAGACCAAGAATGATTCAGAAGACCCCTATGAAAAAACACAAGAGGAGTGACCGCACCTCGCCCGGGCGTGGGATACCGGGACTTCACCCTGGAGCCAGGCCTGGGGGAGGGGCTTTGCGATTTGGGCAGTGGTCGAGGGCGGGTGTCTGGGCGACCTGGTCTTCGGCGGCCAAATCTAGTTCTTGGGACATGGAATGTCACTTCTCTGGTGGGGAAGCGGCCTGAGCTTGTGGAAAAGGCGGAGGGATTCCGACTAGATATAGTCGGACTCACCTCAACCCACAGTTTGGGCTCTGGAACCAAATTCTTTGAGAGGGGCTGGACCTTGTTCTTCTCTGGAGTTGCCGCAGGGGAGAGGCGGCGAGCTGGTGTGGGATTATTAATAGCCCCCCGGCTTGGTGCCTCTGTGCAGGAGTCATCCCCAGTAAACGAGAGAGTTATTTCCCTACGCCTTAGGGCTGGGGAAAGGGTCCTGACTGTGGTTTGTGCCTATGCGCCGAACGGCAGTTCAGAGTACCCAGCCTTCTTGGAGTCTATCAGAGGGGTTCTGGTATCCCACGTCCGGGCGAGGTGCGGTCACTCCTCTTGATCTTTTTCATAGGTGTCTTCTGAATCACTCTTAGTCTGGCCCGTCACCTAGAACCTGTTTGCCTACCAGGCGCATAAAGCCCCCGACAAAATAGCTCCTAGGACCACTCGGGCACTCAAACCCCTGATTCACGGAGGGGCTGTTTTGCTTGTTTCTGGTAATATTACAACTTTAAAAAAAGTAACATCTTTTTTCTTTACGATTCCAAATGTATGCTACTAAACTGACATTATTTTTCCTTGTACTTTTTCAAGCTTATTCTCTGGAAATTGCAACTATTTTCTCATTACAATTTGACTTTTTCCTCATATTTTGACTATTCTTGTAAAATTGTAATTTTTTTTTTTCAAATATTTGTAGTTATAACTTCATTTCCACAATATTATACATTTGCCCCCCAACTACCCCAATTTCCAAAAATGACAAGTTTTTTCTTTGTTTTGTTTCTCAAAATATTAAATATTTAATATTTCAACTCTATGGCACTAAAATGATGTTATTTTTCCTCTTGCAAAATTTCAACTTTTTTCATTGTAATGTTTTGAACTTACTGTCATAAAAATGCAGATGTTTTTTTCCCTTTATTTTGTTGTTTTTTCTTCTTATTAGTATGACTTTATTCCCAGAAAATGATTACTTTTTCCCAACGTAATTTTGCAAAATTAAATTTTGTTTTCCTTGTTTCTCATAATATTATGTCTTAAAAAAACTAACTCAAATGTTAAAAAGCTACGGAAATTATGGTGTTTTCCCTCATAATATTACACGTTTAATCTTGCAACTTGCAATTGCAACTTTTTTCTCATTAGAAGATGACTTTTTCCTCATATTTTGACTTTTATATCATAAAATTTGAATACAAATAAATAAATATATTTTGTTGTTTTCCCTCAATTTCTATGACTTTATTTTTATGACTTTCTACTCCCATAATATTACAACTTTGCTCTTTGTTTTGCTTGTTTCTCATAATATTGCGACTTAAAAAAACGAATGATGGTATTTTTCCTCATAATACATAATATATTTTTTCTCATTAGAATATGACTTTTCCTCATAGAGTTTTACTCTCGTCAGCACACAAATGACTATGCAAAGTGAAATGACCTGGGTAATACACATGAGCGTTACTTACCAAATGGGCAATGGCAGTAATATCCATCCACCCGGTTCTGACAGGACCCGCCATTAAAACATGGGTTACACTCACAGTGATTGATGATGGAATCGCATGTTTTGCCTGGGTTCACAGAACAACACACATTAAAATGGATGGAGCGCTGGAATATTACCTACTGGACCTTTCATCGCCTGATTGCGACTCGAACAAATAATGTTCTGTTTCTCAGCAAAGCGAAACTCTCGAGCGTGTTTTTCTATTTAGTCAAGATATCGTGTTCGATTTGGTCCTCAACAGGGGAAGAACAGGCTCACATAATTGGCAGATTCTTCTCACTAAACATTTTGTAAAGACCCAATGCGAGGTCAAATTACTCTTGGATCAAGTCAGTTGGTCCCAGCGCTGAAAGACAAACATGGACAATGAACATGCTGGAAAAAAAGTGGGCCAGGGCGGCGTAATGAACATGGAAATACAAGGAATGCGACACCGGTAATAACAATGGGACTCAAGACATGTGCCATTTGTGTCCACGCGCAGTGAGGGATGGTGCCAGACAGGAAAAAATGCAATAAATCGCAAAGAAAAGTTGTTTAATGCCGAGCGACCCGGCTGCCGAGAGCCAGCCCAGGAAAACAGGAAGAGGAAAGTTCACGGCACGGGCACGCAAACTACTGTAAGTCAATAGGTGCATTTCCTCAGGAGGGTCATTCATCTTCATGAAACCTAAAGACTCGCTCATTTTTTATTGTCATAATAAAATTGGACAGTAATGACTCGACTTGCGGGAAAAATTGCCGGCTTTAAAAATGTCTTTCAGATGTGGCAACTGGACAACGAGCGAGATTACTCCGAGTGTCCTAACTAAGTCCAATTCAAATCAACTCCCCGTTTTGATTTTTTTCAATCGAGGGTAATAAGCCGGAGTGGTTGTTAATATCCAAACAGTAAAGGCCTGTTTGGTTGTTTTATAATGCTGCCAATTTGTCAAAGGACTGGATTCTTGATTAGTCGATCCCGCAGTACCCAGTTGGATAATTGCATCTGTGTGTGGTCAGCTCTGGGAAGGCCATGCAATACTTAGAGGGTCAGCTCCACATCATTCCTGTTATTAAAGCAAACATGGCAGCTTATACCCCCCCACCCCCCCCAAAAAAAAAACCCAGTAGTAATCAAAAAGTGTTTCTGGCAGCAGATGACTGCAACACCTCGGAGCAAAAACTGTATTGTCTTTGGACCAAAAGCTGCCAGCGGGTGAATGATTAGATGACAGTTGCACACTGCTGTCTTCTTTACGCCTTCCAGCGACCGACTGCTCAGACTTAAAAAGTGACTCGTGCATGTGTGGCGTACCTGCGAATCCAGATTTGCAGAGGCAGTTGAAGCCGCCGGGGAAGTTCTGGCACAGCGCCCCGTTCTTGCAAGGATTGGAATGGCATTCGTTGACGTCCCTCTCGCAGGCCATGCCGGTGAAACCCTCAGGACAGGTGCAGGAGAAGCCCCCCACCAGGTTGTGGCAGGTGCCGCCATTGTGGCACGGTGACGGCTGGCACTCGTCGATGTCGGTCTGACACACGGCGCCGGCGTATCCCGGCCTGCAGCTGCAAGCGTATGGCTGCAGGGGCTGATTAGCCACAAGGATCACAGGGACGCTTTCTTCCGTCTTCATATCGGGTCCAACAGTGAGACGCCTCTTGCAGCTGCCTCCGTTCTGGCACGGGTTATGCGTGCAGGGGTCGTGGTCCACGGCATCTATTAGCACTCCGCTCTGTCTATTCAGAATGTCTTTAATGCTTTGGAAGAATGTGGCCACACCGCTGGGGTTCACATACTGTCCGTGGCCTCGTTTAATAGCTGCCATCACAAAAGTCTGATTGTTGAGCTCAAACACCCCATAAAGCAGGACCCCGGTGCCGAGTCCCGCTAGCTGGGAGTTGGCAATGCGTAAGAAGCTGAGGTAGTGATTGGTGAGGAAGTTTCTGACACCGTGAGTGTGGAGACGGATCAGAATGCTGTTATCTACTGTGGCGTTTGTGAAGCCTATGAATAGGACTCTGGCGGTGTTGCTGACCGGGCCGTGGACACCGTCACTGCTCCGGATAGTTATTTCAAAGTTTCCGTCAGTTGAACGAGCTTTTGAGTTAAGGTTGCATGTTCCAGTAGGAATATTAAAGAGAGCGGAGGAAGCTGGAATGAGGGAACAGTGGAACCTATCTTGAATGTCAGGGTCTTGGGGTTTTACATCTCCCAAAGAACCTCCGGGAAATATGTTTCCAAAGTAGTGAACAAAGATTTCCACTAACCTCGGCTCTGAGGGGTTGTCGTTTTCATCATTTATTTTGACGTGAATGGTTCCTGTGGAGGACATTTGAGGTACACCAGAGTCCTTGATCACGACGGAGAGATAGAAGTCACTAATCTGTTCTCTGTCAATCTCCCGACTTGTGGTTAGCACTCCAGCTGGACTCAGGTGGAAATAACTGTTGGCAGAGCCAGAACTGAGGAGGCTGTATATGTAAGGTCCTTGATTGGGTGGTAAGTCTGGATCAGAAGCCGTTAGCGTAGTGACCGCGGTGCCAGATTTCTGGTTCTCCATCGCCTCAGCGTACGTGGTTGTCAAGCTTGGACCGTTATCATTGATATCTTCCAAGTTCACAATCAGCGTGGCGCTGCCAGTAGAAGGAGGCATGCCAGTATCCACAGCAAGAATGGTCAGATTATACACAGGAGTCGTTTCTCTGTCTAGATCTGCTGCAACAGACACTTGGCCAGACTTTGGGTTAATTGTGAAGACCTTGTTATCGAACTTCGGTGCAATGGAGTATGAAAATCTGCTCCAGCTTGGAACAGAGTCTGAGTCCTCTGCGCTCACAAAGGTAACCAGACCACCTGGTGAGAGACCTTCGCTAACCTGCACATCGTACAACTCCTGAGAAAAAACAGGAGGATCGTTGGCGTCGAGGATCGTGATATTCACAAACACCTCATCAATATCCGCCCCACGGATGGCTCCAGCGTTTTTGGCTAAGACTTTAAGTGAAACCTTTTCCTCTTTCTCACGGTCCAGCAGACCTGTGACATAAATCTGGCCAGTTTTCTGGTTGATGCCAAAACCTTTCTTCCTGCTTTTCCCAAAAATGAGGTAGTAAACCACTCCATCCTCACCTTGGTCGCGATCACTGGCAAAAACTTCCCCGACCACTGTGCCTTTTGGAGCAGCTTCAGATATTTCAAAGTAGTACTCTTTGGAGACAAAACGGGGTACATATTCGTTGGCTCCCTTTAGCTGGATGTTGACATTGGCGAAGCTGCAGCGCTCCTCATCTGGAACGTTGAAAGCCTTCACTGTTAGATGGTAGACCTGCTTAGCCTCATAGTCCAAGAAGCCCTGCGTGGTAATGGTCCCCGTGTTGGGATCAATAACAAAGAGGTCACTGTCTGATGATTGTATTACATAGGCCATGACTGCGTTAGCGCCTGAGTCTAAGTCTGTGGCTTTCAATTTGACCACAGTGGTGCCACTCGGAACGTTCTCCTGAACAACGGGGAAGTACTCATCCGGATTGAACACTGGAGGGTTGTCGTTCACATCGGTCACATGAATTATGACGGTGACATAGCTGGTTTTTGCAATCCAACCGCCATCAGTGGCTGAAACTCTAAGCTCGTGTTGTTGCTGTTCTTCAAAATCCAGAGGCTGGGCTAGTGACAACACCCCTGTTTTGCTGTTAAGCGCAAACAGTCCCTTGTGGTCGCCTGATGTGATGTTGTACTTGATAAGGCCGTTCATTTCTTTATCTTTGTCTCTGGCGGACAGAGTCCTTATTGCTGTCCCCACGACAAGGCTTTCCGGCACTGTAGCTGAGACTTGGCTTTGTGAGAACTCAGGTGTGTGGTGGTTTTCCTCCGTCACTGCAATTCGCACTGCAGTTTGTGCTGACAATGGTGGATTTCCTCGGTCGTTGGCTGTGACGTCTATGAGAAAAAGCTTATTTATGTCAGATGTGAGAGGCGACGCAACACTTATCCAACCGCTTATTTGATCTAATTTAAATTTACTGGAGCTATTTCCACCTGTGATCAAGTACTCAACCTCAGAGTTGAGGCCAAAGTCTTTTTTGTCGTGAGCTACGACCTTTATCAGTCTGGTACCAACCTTGACGCTTTTTGTGACAGGAGTAAAGTAGCTCGGGGAATCGAACTCGGGAGGATTATCGTTACTGTCGACGATGTTCACAATGACGGTTGTCTCCCTCATCAAAGGCTTGAGCCCTCGGTCTGAGGCTGTGACGATGAAACTATGGCGGTTGATGTTCAAGCTACTAGCGCCCGTCGAATTCTGATATCGCAACTGCTGCTTCACAAATATTTCTCCGGAACTGGAGTTAATTCTAAAGTACTCAGACTGAGAGCGAATGAAGTAGAATATTTTCCCATTGAAGCCCCCGTCGGGATCAGTGGCTGACACTTGTGTGACCAAGGACCCCACCTCTGTCAGCTCGGGGTAGTCCAGGTAGTACGACGGGCGACTAAACCTGGGGGCGTTGTCGTTGATATCCGTGATGAATATTGTGACATCTGTGCTAACTGTCCAGCCGGAGTCATGGGCGGACACTTTGACGATGTAGTGGTCTGTGTCCTCCCTATTGAGTGGCCTACTGATGGTTATGTCCCCTGTGTTTGCATTGATGCTGAACGGAAGGCTGGTGTCTGTGATTGAATATCGGCTAATAGCGTTAGCGCCAGCGTCTTCATCTGTGGTGGTGACTCTGGTGACGGTGTAGCCCACGGGCGCGTTCTCAGCCACCGTAGCGCTGAATATCTTAGAAAACCTGGGCGCATTGTCGTTGACGTCAAGAACACTGATTTTCACTTTGACAGCCGAGTTTTTGGACGGCAACCCTCTGTCGGTGGCTTTGACTTTCAAAGTGTACTGAGCCACCTTCTCCCGATCAAGAGGCCTGGTGGTTCGTATCTCACCGGTGGCTCGACTGATGCTGAAGCTGTTCTCTTTGTTTCCGTCAGTGATGGCGTACTCCGGTTGCCCGTTAGGTCCATTATCAAGATCGATGGCAGTGACCATGAGAACCCGCTGGGGTGACAGGTTCTCCAGTATCTCAGCATGGAAGGGATCTTTGTCAAACACTGGGTGATTGTCATTGACGTCCAGCACGGTAACGTCCACTCGCTCATAGGAGGAATAAGGGGGGAAGCCTTGATCCCGTGCCTCAATCCAGAGCACATATTTCTGGATGTGCTCGTAATCCAAAGGATGCCTGATGATCAACTCGCCTGAAAGCTGGTCAATGTGAAAGGCGTTATCCAGGTTGCCGCTAGCGATGTAGAACGACAGCGGCCCACCCCTCCTGGAGGACCCCGTCACGGTGGTGACATGGTGGTTGGTGGGCTGGCTCTCAGGGAACGTGAAGGTGCGCTCCTTCAGCTTGATGACGGGAAAGTTGCCTCCGTTCACGAAGCGTACGGTCACAGTGGTGGTGTCGGTTTTAGGGTTGGCTCCGCCATCTTTAACGCGGACCGTGAGGGTAACCTCCGAGGTCCCCGTCAGCTTCTCGTTGGCGGTAATGGCACCTCGCACGGGGTCAATCTTGAACTTGTCAGAGTTGCGTCCCAGCAGGGAGTAGTGGAGCTGGGCGTTGGAGCCCGAGTCTTCATCGGTGACGGTAACAGCAAATACCAAAGACCCTGAACACAAAAATGGGAAAGTCAGTGTTGGGAATCACACATGCACTTATAGAAAATATAAAAATGCTTACTATGAATTATAATAAATATAATTAATAAATTTATTGCAATATACTTCTCATACTTTTATTTGTAACTGCAAATTGCACAGGCCAAACCATTTTGCTGTAATGTATCGCTGTGATGATAGAATACATAATTAATCTGGTCATATAATAGTACTACTACTAATAATAATAATAGATGCGCGGGTGTTCCTCTCACCTGCCGCAGTGGAGGCGGGTATGTGCGTGACGTAAGGGTGGTGGTGGAAGCGCGGCGGGTTGTCGTTGATGTCTGCCACCGTCACAGACACGGTGGCAGAGCTGGACAAGCCCTGCGGCTGCCCTCCATCTGTCGCCACCACCAGCAGCTGGTAACTGGCTCGCTCTTCGCGGTCCAGCAGGGAGCTGGTGATGATCTGTCCGGTTGCTGGGTTGATGGAGAACTGGCCGTGGCCGCCGCTCAGACTGTAGCTGTTGGGAAAAGGAAGAGAAGGACGTTTGAGGAGCTGACGGCGTCCGGTTCCCTATTTGTACAGTAAGGTTCAACTTTGAACTTTTTAACTTTTAAGAAATAAAAAAAATTTACTCACAAAAAATGTTATTTTAAACAACAAATATATCTGCATTGTTTTACTTTTTAAATTAAAACTATACACAGAAATTAATATAGAATATATATTTGTAAAGTAATTTGCATATTTTGTTGTAAAATATATTTTTTTATTTATATTAAATTGTAAAAATATAATTTAAAAATGAATATATATGTTTTTTAAATATATATTATTTTGATTCTGTAGAAACTCTTTCAAAAAAATGCAAAATATTTTATTTTACAACATTAAAGTACGGCCGCACGGTGGCTGAGTGGTTAGCACATTGGCCACACAGTCAGGAGATCTGGAAGACCTGGGTTTAAATCTCCGTTGGGCATCTCTGTGTGGAGTTTGCATGTTCTCCCCGTGCGTGCGTGGGTTTTCTCCGGGTACTCCGCTTTCCTCCCACATTCCAAAAACATGCATGTTAGCTTCATTGGCAACTCTAAATTGTCCATAGGGTAGAATGTGAGTGTGAATGTTTGTTTGTCTATATGTGCCCTGCGATTGACTGGCGACCAGTCCAGGGTGTACCCCGCCTCTCGCCCAAAGCCAGCTGGGATAGGCTCCAGCATCCCCGTGACCCTAATGAGGATAAGCGGTATAGAAAATGAATGAATGAACATTAAAGTACATTTTAAAAACATATTTCATATTTTAATAGATACATATTTTTATTTAATAGAATTTTTTACATTTTAAAATTTAACAAAAAATTATATACATTTTTTTTCATATAATTTTGTGAAACAATATAAAAATAAAGTTTATTGTAAAAAAGAAACACTACATTTTAAATAAGATTTTTAATTGTAAATACAAGGTAAATAAAAATATGAAATAATTATATAAATATATTCTTATTTCTGTATGCATATCTTTTAAAGTTTAAATTAAAAATATATTCATATTATTTCAAATTGCATTAACAAGTAAGTCATTTCTTTTACTTAACATAATGACATAATTTAAAATAAAATAACAATATATTTTTAAAAAATTGATTTAAAAGTGGATTAAATGAATACTTTTTTTCAGTTCTGTTTGACTTTGCGCAAAATGATCAAGAACTAGTTGTAATTAATTCATAGTCACCAAAATGATTTAAATATTTTGTGTTTACAGTGATAAAAAAATGCAATTATGTAAGACAATTTTGTTCCCTGATCATTTGCCAATCAAAGATCTTTGCAAATGTTCTTTTGGGGGTTCTCTGGAATGTAAGGTGTTTCCAAAGCTGCAAAAGCGTGTATGGGCCACACTACGGTCTATAGCAGGCGCTTCAAACGCCATTAAAAAAGGAAAACAAATTCTTTGGCTTTTTTGTAGCTCCCCGTGTACAGTAGTTCAAAACCCCCTCACCTTCTTTGGTATTCACTTCCAAAAACAAAAGTCTTCATGGCCCATAAAAGACCCATAAAAGTGGCACTTCAACGTGACCAGGAGCCAAGAGAAAGGTGTCGCTGTAATAACCTCGAGGAGAGGCTGCACTTCTTCATTTTCAGACAAACACCGTGCGTCAGCGTCTACAACTGCGGCAGGACCCAGACACAAATATAAGCCGCCGTCTCAAAGTACGTGCCGCCGCATACTCTGAAATGTTTTTTCAAAAAGCACTGCCCTGTCTCCGCCTGCACAAAGACTACAAGGAAGCTCAGCTGTTCAAAGGAAAGCCCAACTTCAACTTAACAGACTGTGAGAACTAATAACCGACCAGGCGCTGCTCTCCATTAAAGGCCCCCGGGGGCCCCTGATGGGTACAACTCGTACTGTCATAGACAATTAACGTCCTCATTACTGTGTTTTGGGAAACAGGAGCGCACTGCGGTACCCCCCAATGAGTACCCAATGGGGGTACTGAAGGGGCAGGAGGGGTCGGACCTGAGTCAACGTCCACCGCATGGGGCCGGCCCGAAAGTGCGGAAAAATCCGGCATACAAAACAACCATTCTTGGTGACTCAAAGTCCACAATGGGCTCCTCATTTTGTTGTATTTTTTAAGCGTTAATAATGATTAGGAGTGCATGAGAAAGTGGAACGGCGGACATTAGCGGCCTTGGTGGTTATTTGCTTTTATTGCAGCTGAAGGGGACGTTTGACTGAATGGGAGGACTTAAGAGTCGAAATAATCTGTTCCAGGGTCAAGCTGTGCTTTAAAATACATGGATGAAGACATAAAAGTATAAAAAGCAAAGTAAATGTGTACCTGATGACGCCATTGAGGCCCACGTCCGCGTCGGAGCTGTTCACCAGCAGCACATCCGCCCCGGTGGGGGCGTCCTCCGTGATGGAGGTGTGGAAGGAGGAGGAGGAGAACACCGGGACGTTGTCGTTCACGTCCTCCACCAGGACCGTCACCGTCCCCGTCCCGCTCAGAGCCGGAGAGCCTAAGGGATAGAGAAGGAGGAAATGGCAAGTGTGAGTGACCGTGCTTTGGGTTGGAGCGTGAAAGACATGGAAACGTCTGTGAAATCGGATCTTTCATGGCTGTCGGAGGTCTCCTGTGTGAAGGTGCGTGGCAAAGAGTGGAACTTAAGCCAGTGGAAGTGCGATATTCAGCGAAAAAACAGACCCTTTTCCTGCAGCGTGGGTGACGAAACTGTGCCCGCTGGGCCCGGGAGGGAGAATGGATTTAAATGAAAGGCAGATGAAAAGCAGCCTTGATGGCGAGGGGGAAAAAAATCAAACATCTGCGCCGCTTGAATTAATCCTTCCTCACGTGGAGGGATCTCGTCACAGAGGAGCAGGAGTGGCGCAAAAACACCCCACGGGGGCTGCGGGACTGTGCCAACGGTAAAATGCAACACGAGGTTTTGTGCTTCGCTACACATCTTAAAATGCAGCCCGGAGCTCTGCCAACTATATGTCAACAGGCTAACCTACAGTAAATGTGCCCGTAATGTTAGCACTTCAGCTGTTGCGTTAGAGGTCATTCTGTGTTTTCTGACCAGTTTGCCAAATTTGGTATTTTCGGAGCGTACAGAATAGAGGACTCGCAACACACGGTGAGGTTTTTGCGTGACATCTTTGGCAACCGTGGCTCCAACGGAGATGTTTTGTGAAATCCCAGAGGCTTGCTTAACAACAATGTATGCCAGGATGCAAATCAGGCTTTGCTACACGTCTTAAAATGCAGCCTGGAGCTTTGCCAACTCAGCCAGTCAGCTTCAGACGTGGGAGCTTCAAGTGTGTAGCAGTAGCTTCTCTTCAGCAAATGGGCCAACCTACATAGCGCTAACGTTGGACTTCATTTATGACATGAGGCATGAAGTTACAGAAGACTTTAAGGATGCATATTTCCAAAAACTCCATCCAAATTCAAAATTGTACGACCCCAGCTGCCCTTGACGTTGGGCGTTCTATTTGTTTTGCAAAACGCATGTTGAGGTTTTGCATGTTGAGGTTCCATCTCAGATGTTTAGGTAAACCCGAGGGACTTGTTTAACGACAATGTTTGCAATTGTGCAAATCAGGAGTTAACAGACGCGGAGCTTCAGGTTGGATCACTCCAATGCAGACCTTCAGGGAAACCCGAGAGGCTTTTTCAAACAATAATGGATGCAACGATGCAAATCAGGCTTCGCTACACATCCTAAAATGCAGCCTGGAGCGGGGCCAACTATTTCTCAGTCAGCTACGGACATGGAAGCTGGAGGTTTGATCGTGCAGTTTTACTTCAGTCGATATGCTACCCTTGATGTGCCACGCCAGGGCTCCGCCTGTTGATGTTCCGCTGTTGATCTAGTAGATGCTGGACAGTTGCACATTGCAATGGGCCGCTCAAAATTGGACCCCGATTCTAGCCTTAACCTTAGCGCTAGCCCGTCCCTACCCCTACACAATAGCGCTCCTTGGAGGCAAACACAGCTCCGGCGGGGTTTCCTAACAGCGCGTTTAAACTCGCTCAATTCGGCATCACGGCTGACACATTCCCAGCACAAGATCGCGCGGCGCTGGTGGTGACGCCTGCACGATACTTCCAAATCCTTCCTCTTGGTGCGTTTATCAGGCTGTGGATTAGCAACGGGAGAGCCTTTCCACAACAATGCCGTCATAACCACCTGCAGCCCTCTGCTGTGAGTCCGTGCCAGGACGTCCATTTAGCCTCCAACGGCCTTCAATAAAAACCCTCGCAGCTCCGCAGGGCTGGGGTTGTCGTAAACAGCAGATTCTTGACCTGAAATGCGCTGCAGGTTTTAAGACATAAGAGAGGCTTATCTGGCACGGAGGCGGGAGGAAACACATGCACGCATTCCGGTTTGTTTTTATTTGGTGCCAGTTCTTCATTACCAATGCAAATTCTGCTGAGATGATAAAGCGAAGGACGGCAGCTGACGCAACTTTGCCTTGGCTGTATATCTAAAAAGCACTCGATGAAATTTTCATAACAAACAGATCATGAATATGAGTTATGCCAGCGAAACCGGCCCGTAGTTGGGTCTAACAAGCAGAATAAGGTTGTCGGGTTGCTGATTCGTCAAGACTGAAAGCCGCGTAGAGTCCTCAAACGCAACATTATTGGCCCCCGCTGTGGTCTTCTTTCATGATGGCGGGACAGAAAACGAGGTTTGTTTACTAGAACGTGGCTTCCCCCTTTGGTTTTGGTCAGAAAACATGAGTGGTAATTAGAACATACAGAGCACAGTTCCTGAGGGAAAATGCCGTGAATGGGAAAAACGCTAACTTGCTTTCCGAAAAGCACGCAACACGTTTTTACTGACTGCAAAGGTGACTCACGTCCCTTGCATTTCCAGTCCTGGGTTTCCTACTAAATATGGACAGTGTTGGGATTTAGGCCGTGGCTTGCTTCCACCTTTACAAATATTTATGAGAATACGGAAAAAACATGACATTCCAAAACGCTTAGATTTATACAAGGAAGTCCGCGGACAAATGAGGTGGAAAAAAGTGTCCGGTATGGTTATGATGTTATATTGTTGCATATTTGTACCAGACTAAATATGGTCAAAACGTCTGCTGTCTTAGATCCGGTATCGCTGAACGGTCATCCTGGCAGAAGATTAGTGCGTCTTCTGCTGCATCTCAGCTGATCCTCTTTAAGTGATCCCAGTAAGCGAGGGGTCTGTATCGCTTCAGCACCGCCGCTGGCCGCCAAAGTGTGTTTGGCAGTCGCAGTGCTGTTGATCAAAGATGAGCTGCTTAGTGCTCAGAGGGCTCAGCGGCTATCAAGACAGCACATGAAGACAATGAGCAAGTCCTGAATAAAGTACAGTACACCGCCGTGGACTCCGGAACCACCACCCAATGGTGAAAAACGGCCAGCAATTAACATGCACATGAAATATCTATGTTGATGTTTTCAGCTCCCCTAACACACACACACATCCATCCATCTTTTTCCGCCAAGCCGAGGTGCGGGGGCAGCAGGGCAAGGCGTGTCCTGGGTCTCCCCCCCCCATACGGTCAGATGTACGCTAACCAGGCATTTGGGGGGCATCCTGACCAGAAGCCCGAGCTACCTCATCTGGCTTCTCTCAAGCAGAGATTTTACTCAAAAGTTTCTCCTGGATGGAGGAACGTAGATCCACCACTAAATTAAGCGCTTAGCCTTTCGGTTAAGCTCCCTCTTCACCGCCACGGACCATGCAGGGACGGCATCACTGCAGACGCCACACCGATACGCCTGTCCATCTCTCGTTCCTTTCGTACCTCACTCGTGAACAAGACTCGGAGAAAATGTTTGTGGGCTCACGAATGCGGAAAGGATCTGTTGTATGCACAAAACCAAGGTTTGTACTGTTGCATGCGTAGGTTGCAAAAGAGTCTCCAAACTTTTCCTGTACCGCAGCATCATCAAGGAACCTATCCCAGCAGACTTTGGGCGAGAGGCGGGGCACACCCTGGACTGGTCGCCAGCCAATCGCAGGGCACATACAGACAAACATTCCCACTCTAATGGACAATTTAGAGCGGCCAATGAAGCTAACATGCATGTTTTTGGAATGTGGGAGGAACTGGAGTACCCGGAGAAAACCCACACACGCACGGGGAGAACATGCAAACTCCACACAAAGATGCCCAACTGAGATTTTAACCCAGGTCTACCAGATCTCCTGACTGTGTGGCCAATGTGCTAACCACTCATCCACCGTGCGGCCCGTGGGTAAGATTATCATTGAAATAAACGTTATAAATAAACACCTTTCCAATTCTTCAATTACCCAGGCTGTCAAACACCTTACAGTACGTGCAATTTTGGTGGTTTAAATGAGCATCCAGGGACCCTAATCCTAACATCCTTCTGTCTGGAAGAGGTATGAGCGATAAGAATTAGCAGCGTCACGTCTGAGGTCTCAGATCCAAGGTCCAAAATCCAGGATCCAAGACTCAAAAAGTTATGGACCATAATAAGAAATAGCAGCATCACATCCACAATCTGAGATCTAAGATGCAAGATCTAAAATCCAAGATCCAAGGAAGCTTTACTGACAATTCTACAGATACAGAAAAGTAATACAAAGAATGAATGTTGTCTCTGAAACAATCCGTGGGGAAGAATTAAGGAATAAAAATTGGTAAAACCCATACCACCTACAACTTTCTTGGAAGACTGATCAATGGTTGTCTGCTTGTATGTGTCACAGGCGATTAAACGATCAGTCGTACCCCAATCCGGCTGGCATAGACACTGATGCCGCCTCCACGCCCCCGTGAGCCTGACCAGAATAAGCGACGTCGAAGATGGAGGCTTGGATCAAACCTGCAACTACACGTTTGAACTCAGAATACCTTCTGTTGCAGAGAGCGAGCTCGGTTCCCCATTTAGAAGCACACAGACCCACGGCGAAGGAAGTGATGTCACAACCTGTTTACCGTCTCGGGAGAACTCACAGCCTCCTCCGCCAGCACTTGCGCAACCTTTGACCTGCAATGCCTCCACCACCAAAAGCATGAGGTTCTGAGGCAGCGGGACACTGTTGCTGAAGCTAATCCTCGCTAAGCACACAGCAAGCCGCCCCCACTTTTTGGAAACGGCCACGCCGACTCTCCCCGGAGTCTGTGCGGCCCTGACCCCGCGCCGACCCCACGGTTGTCGACAGGCGCGGGATCAGACGGGGAATTTTTCACATCTCTCTCTCCGTATCACTTCTCGCCACATCGCCAGGCCGCGGGACGTGCCGTCTTAGCCCCTCAGGGCCGTCCCATATCGCATATCCCCTGGCAGCTGTCTCCGCCGGACCTGCTGTCCAAAGTGTAAATAGCTCCCCATCTATCCTGTTACATCGCGTGGGCCGACCGTTTTAGCCGTCTGGGAACCCAATACGCATGGATACCCGGTATGCGGTACCCGGTTTGTTAATGGACGCTGCCATTGGTACGGTCAAGGTGAGAGCCAGGCTGTCAAACACCCTACAGTACGTACCATTTTGGTGGTTTAAATGAGCATCCTTGGACCCTAATCCTAACATCCTCAGGTCTGGAAGAGGTATGAGCGATAAGAATTAGCAGCGTCACATCTGAGGTCTCAGATCCAAGGTCCAAAATCTAGGATCCAAGACTCAAAAAGCTTTATGGACCAGTAATGGAGCAAACATACAGAGAACCCGTGTCCAAGTCTTAAAGTAACCCCGCTGAGCAATAAGAAATAGCAGCATCACATCACAATCTAAGATGCAAGATCTAAAATCCAAGATCCAAAGAAGCTTCACTGACAATCCTCCAGATACTAAAAGTAATACAAAGAATGCATTTTGTCTCTGAAACAATCCGTGGTGAAGAATTTAAGAATAAAAGACGGAACTCAAAAATGGTAGAACCCATACCATCTACAACGGTTCAAATAAAGCTCGACAGACGTAAAACTAGTAAGTACTACAGTCCAAATATGACATGAGTGCATATTCCGTACTGCATGTACTACATTGTTGCTACAGGAAAAGGGTACTTTTTGGGGGGGAGTTTTGTACGTTCTAAAAATATAAAAACAGCTAAAAAGACTTAGGTAAGAAAGCTAGTAATGAGAATCACATATTCCTATATTACTAGAAAGCCTTCTGAAAAAGACTCCAATCATTTAGATCATGTGTCCCGCATATTAACCAAGCTGCAGCGACGTTATCATTATCATCAATCATATTGTTACACCAATCGAACAACGTTACTGCCGCTTAGGCAACTCTCCGCACCACGCCGGCTAGCGACAAGCCGGCTAGCGACGAGCCCACTAGTGATGGGCCGGCTAGCGACGGGCAAACTAGTGACGGGCCGGCTAGCGACCAGCGACGGGCCTGCTAGCGACCAGAGACGGGCCGGCTAGCGACGGGCCTGCTAGCGACCAGAGACGGGCCGGCTAGCGACGGGCCAACTAATGACGGGCCGGCTAGCGACCAGCGGCGGGCCTGCTAGCGACAGGCCTGCTGGCGACGGGCCTGCTAGCGACGGGCCTGCTAGCGACCATGGACGGGCTGGCTAGCGACCAGCGATGGGCCTGCTAGCGACCAGAGACGGGCCGGCTAGCGACCAGAGACGGGCCTGCTAGCGACGGGCCAACTAATGATGGGCCGGCTAGCGACCAGCGGCGGGCCTGCTAGCGACAGGCCTGCTAGCGATGGGCCAGCTAGCGACAAGCGACGGGCCGGCTAGGTGTAGCGTTCCTTTCTATGTTGCTATGTGAAATCGACGCGCCCAGAAGGCTAAAGTACTGTGAGTATGACAGGTTATCCTGAACGTAGCTGCTACTACATGCTAACAGCATGCATAGAAAGCCATAAAAGCTTTTCTCGGAGGTGTTTTATTCGCGGGCTTCGTAGGCGTGTCCCGTCATGTGTCCTAATGAGCTGTTTTGGTACCTTTAGAACGCACAGAAAGGAAAAAGACGTCTGTTCATGTATTGTGGATGTTGAGCAAAATTTTGGACACGTGTTGAAATTTTACTGCCTCCAATATCCACAAAACGATCTTGCGAGAAGACAGCCCGTGTTTATGGAAACGTTTGACTTCAGCTAAATTGCCTTTGGTGTTTATGAAAACTCACGCAAGTGTAAAAGTAGCATCAGAGACGCTAATACAGCTGCTAATAGTCACGACCCAAACTCTGCGCTGGAATCTGGCAAATCCCCGGGAAGATTCCTGGTCATGGACGGAGACGCTGCAGGTCCCGACCCGTGCGCTCCGAGGTCCGAGACGTCCGTCCGGCACGAAGCAATCTGGCAAATGACATCATTTGGCCACGGAAACGGAGCTGTTGGAAATTGGCAGCAGGAATGCCAGCTGTGCTGGCGGTTAGCAAACTATTTTTCCGTTGGCAACTCCCGCCTCGAACCCCTTTGTTCGCTCCTCTCTGCGCAGTAGTCGTGTTACTGCGACACTTTAATGTGGCCTCAAGACAGCAACGCCGTGCTAACTCAAGCCTCCATTCCCGTGCAAGGGGAGGGGATTGCGTTTGCATTTCCAGTCAAAGCAGCGTCTTTGTGATCGGGCCGGATGATTCACGACTTTTGGGTCATGTCAACACTTTGGTCCAGGCACGAGACATGCGCTCGGATGAGGGATGGTTCGGGTTAAAATTGTTATTACCATTGCGGTCTCCGAATCACACTCTCGGCTCGCTGTTTGGAAACGCAAACTTGCGCGTAACAACAAACAGAGCAGTCGTGGGTCATGTGTGGAAACTCATGCTGCAGAGTCCTCCTGCAGATTTTTTCCTCCGCTCCTGGACTCGCCGGCCCAATAGTGACATCATCACGGCATCGCATGACCTCGAAGTTGAATGCCAGGCAAGGCGACTACAAAGATGAATCATCGTGATCTTATACACGAGCTGGACAAACCGTCAAAGTTCCCGTCATTGTTGCTCTTAGTTTGTAGACTGCCCGGCGAGCGCAACAAGGAAAAGCAATCAACACACTACCTTGCCTCCATAATCCTAATCTCATTTATTCTGGGCTCTGTTGGGAAAGCAGTGACCTCACACTCCTCGGCTGTTGAGGGTGGTATCACGTCATCACGGACACTTAACTTAGTTGGGCAAATGAACCAAGACGCCCCAAAAATGGAGTTCATGTGTGACGCCAGCCAATCTCATTGAGCGTTTCAAGGATTAGCTCCTCAAGTACCAAAAAACAAATAACAACTTTGATACGTAAGGGGTGATGATAAGCATAGAAGCAGTCTTAAATCAATGGACCTGTGTCATGATCTTTGGGTAGAGACCCGCAAAGACAAGATGGTGGGTACAAGCATCCAAAATGAGTTCTCTCAGTTGGGTTGCTGGGTTCTCCCTTAGAGATCCATTCTCCCTTGTCATCCGGGAGAAACCGGGAGTAGAACCTCCACATTGCGAGCAGCTAGATCTGGTTGTTTGGTCTGGTCAGAATGCCTCCCGGACACCTCGGATGTGTTCAAGGCATGTCTGACCTGTAAGGGCCTTGGGGAAGACTCAGGACACATTGGCGAGACTAGGTCTCTCAACTGGCCTAGTAACAATCAGGATCCGCTGAGAGGAGCTGATGAAGGCCCATGGAAGTCCGGGCCTTCCTGCTTAGGCTGCTGCCCCTGCAAACTGACCTCAGATAAGATGGATGAATACATCAATGTGAGCGAGAAGATGCCATGTTCAGCATCTACTTGAGCAAGGGTGTCCAAATGCTGTTTGCGGCCTGCAGGTAATTTTCTAGTGTTTCTCAATTTTCAAGTCAAGTCTCCAATAAAGACGTGGCAGTCAGTCTCAAAGGTAAGTAAGACAAGACAGATCAAGTCATAAGCACTGTTCATTTCTTTACCAAATAAAACCGGCTAACACAGGCTAGTTAGAGATTATCAGATGGTGGTGTCATCTGTGGAACATCTTCAATAAGCAAGAAGAAGTCCAGTTACTGTTGTTAAGTTGACCTGCATCAGACACATTTTCATGACTTGGTCTGCTTGAGAGCTCTGAAGGAAACCAGGAACTACAAAAAGGATGGGGCGCTTCCAAGACGGATCACTTTTGCCTATGACAAAACCCATTGCATTTCGTCACTTGTGCTAGGACCTCCACGACCAAAACCCCTGCTCTGATGTATCAACATAATCCATCAGCAATTAGGCTGTTTATTTAACTTCTGCTGGTCCGCTAATTGCTGAAGCATAACTGAGCCGTCTCATATGGAGTGACCGGGATCCCTGTGTGTCTAAAACAACAAGCTTTTGGCGACTAAAGGAGACCTTGTGACCATCTGTTGCTTCCTTTCCAACCCTAAAGACCCACAGACAGTTCTCCCCGTAAGCCCCTCAAGCCTCCAAAGCATTGTCTGCTGCAAACATATGGCAGGGTCTAAGCACCTTATTAGTGTACATTGCCATTGGACAAATCACATTACCCACCAAGAAGGTGCCACGGCCAAACTCTGCGAACAGGAGGGGGTACAAATACACGTGTTAATGGCGATTAAGCGATCTGTTTTCTGATGGCTGCAGCTGCTATGACAGCACACGCTGCTGCGGGGGGAGGGGGTGTTGATTCCGAGGAAGCGGCGGTGCCCACCTCCCGGGAAAGGCCGCCCGGAGTTGGCAAAGTCTAAGCTGCGCTAAGACTGAGGTTTGGGTGTCTATGCTGGCACGAGTGATAATCTCTGCCTTCGATATGTGGCTGACTGATGTTTTCTCCCCACACAGCAAAGGCTGACATGTTCAAACAACCGGATTCATTAAAACCCGAGATGGATGCTCGTGTGAATTCACGAGACAGCCCATCTGTGGGCTCGGCGCTTAAGGCTAAACGGTTAATTACGCTTTATGGACTGCGCCGCCATTATGCTCTTAAGGGGCAGCGTAAATAAAATGAGTCAGGATGGGAAGAGAACTGGCTACCAATGCGGGGAAATTGACATTTTTCTGCCTCTGAGAACCTGTTGCTTTGCGACAAAGCTTCTTTTAATGGGACTCCCCCCAACCCGGTCCAAAGCAACACAGCATTTGCCAAACAGCACAGAGTAAACACAAGCGTTCTCACAGGCTCCCTGTATCCGCTAACCATTTAGGTGGAATAAACATTTACCTTAAGCAGCATCAATCACATTAAATAAATAAAAAATAGATCAATTTTTTTCATTTTTACATCAATTCAGCAAAAAAAAGACTCAACTCCTGTGAAATTCTCATTTATGAAGGTCGTTACAATCTCAGGGCATTGAATCAATCGCACATGTAACATGTTTTGCCTCCCATGCGAGCACCCTTAACCAGTTCATGCTCTAAGATTAGCTAGGACAGCTCAGTCTTCATTAGCTCATGCTCACAGACTAGATAGGATTGGCATCATCGGTTCATGCTCAAAAACTTGATAGGACAGGTCACGTCTTAATCAGTTCACGCTCAAAGACTAGATAGGACTAGCTTTAGCAGTTCATGCTCAAACACTTGACAGGACAGGTCACGTCTTAATCAGTTCATGCTCAGACTAGATAAGAATGGCTTTATAAGTTAATGCTCACATACTAGATAGGACAGCTCAGGCTTCGTCGCTTCATGCACAAAAACAAGATAAGAATGGCTTCATAAGTTAATGCTCAAAGACTAGAGAGGGCAGCCCAGGCTTCCTCAAGCTGCATCAGTTCATGCTCAAATGCAAGCTTGGGCTGGGCTCATCAGGTCATGCTCTCAAAGACTAATTAGGGCGGTTTAGTCCTATCTTGTCAGACTGCCTTCATTGGTTCAAGCTCAAAGACTTGATGGATCAGTGCAGTCTTCATCAATGACTAGATAAAATGGCTTCATCAGGTAATTCTCAGAGACTGGATAGGACAGCTCAGGCTTCTTCTGGCTTCATCAGTTAATCAATTCATCGGTTCATGCACAAAGACTACAGTCCTATCTAGTCAGCTTGGTCTTCATGGGTTCATGCCCAAAGACTAGAAACAAATGAGTCCCTCAGTTAATGCTCAAAGACTAATTGTGCAGCTCTTTTTACCATTTTTGCTGTTGTTGTTTTAAAATTTTCCAAATATTTCAACTTTCTTCTGAAATAATCTTCGTACATTTTCTATTCGTAAAAAGAATGGCTCTCCTCATGTGGGGGACTTTATTCCCATAATATTCCACTTTTTCCCCCGACCTCATGGCCTTTATGTTGTTTTGTTTGTTTCTCATAATATTATGACTTAATATAATAAAAATAATGTAATAATGATACTTTATTCATCTCCAACAGATTACTACTAAACTGACATCATAATACTACATTTTTATTAGAATACATTTTTTTTCTTAATATTGTGTCTTTTTTTCTCATAAAATTACAGCAGTTTTTTGATTTTTGATTTTCTACTTTCTTTTTGTACACATTGTTCTTATAATTAATTATGACTTTGTTCTCGTAACATTATCACTAAACTAAATCATAATGACATTACATTAAATTATGTAATTACAATTCATAACCGTTTTTTCATTGTTTTGTTTCTTTCTCATGTTACAACTTTTTAAAAATGTATTTTTTCTGGAATATTTCCGCTCTACGCGGCAAAAATGACATTATATTTAATATTACGACTTTATTCTCGTAAAATTACACCCTTTTCTCATCAGATTCCAATTTTGACTTTATTCTTTTAAAATTACCGCCTTCCATTTTTGTCTTGCTTTTTTTTTGTTAAATTATATTTTTGAAATGAGCCATGAGCCAATAATATCGATGTATCGGCCCTGCAAGGACGTAAAAAACACAATACATGCACTAAAACAGACAACAAGTCGTATTCTGAGGATGCTGCACTGAATTTTGGGGAATATATTTTATGAAAATTGGTGTTCACGCAAAAAAAAAAAAGACTCTATTGAAAATACTTTATTCATAAATTAAAAACAATTATGTAACCTTTCAATTAATTGCCATTCATCGTCATATAACTTTGTTAATGCTCTAATTGAGGTCTTCCAATATAAATAATTACCGGTATCCCTTGTTTGTGTCAGGTCAAACAACACTGCCATTAACCGCGGTGGCTGTAGGCAACCTCCTGATTTTCTCCATGTGTTTGTGGATCATCTTACATTATCATTTGATCAGTGGTGAGTAGTTATACTTTTTAAATGCTAAAAGTGTGTGAGGCATATTTTAGGCTTAAACCTGGATTGTGTCTCTAGTGAACAACGGCAATTGAAGAGAAAGGGGGAGGGTTTTGGAGCTGAATCTAATCCAATCATTATAACAGTCACTTTTTTAGCAAATGTTGATCCCAAATCAGATGTGAATGGCAGAAATGGCCTTTATTTGCCATTTATAACGCCTGTGACTAGTTGTGTTGCTTTTCCGGGTCGCAATAACGGGAAAGGATGGCCTCTAAGAGAAAGCGTCCATTACATCAAAGGTCAGAGCTGATAACTCCTCGGCCAGTCGCCCGCTCTTTTTCTGTCTTCGGGGTGAGGATGCGACCGTCGAGGAAGATAAAGGCCAGTTCTGAAATGTCAAAGGAAGCGCCACGGGTCGCGCTCGGCTGCAGACGCGTCTCCCCGAGTCGGCAGTCCACCTTTAAGCCTCCCGCTGCCAGATCGTGCCGGGGAGAAGTATTCCCTCGCCCGTCTCGGCCCAGGCCTCAAAAATGTGAGAAAAACACTGCCGGATAATTTGGACCGGGCTGGCTTGATTATGGGGTTTTTGATATTTGGATATTCTAACCCCGATCCTCCTCGCTGCCTCTCGCCGACATTGTACTGAAATGTCTTGTCAAAATATTTTGGAAGCGGCGTGAGGGGCGCTAAATATGGACTCCATGTGAACAGCGCGAAAAAGCCGTCCAATCCTAAATTAGTATGTTCACCGCTCGGGCAGCTCGTCCATGTGGCACAAAAGTTCTGTGCAGAATGTCGAGCAGGGAGGTCTAAATATAACACGGAGAGACCGCGGAGAGACGCGGAGCGTGCAGAAAAATGCACGGAATACGCACCAGACAACAGTCACGATTGATTTTTGATGGCTAATCATTATTGATGAGGCACCGCGCAGGATCAGGTTGGGTGGGGTGTGGCTTTAAATGTCGATTCTCAGCAAGGATGGTCTTTTTCTTTGGCTTTCTTTGCAGACATTAGACATGCGGCTCGACGTTCAAATGTCTTTATTGTTTTTTTCAGGGTTTTCAGGGTTTGTTTTCTTACAGGGTTACTGTAAGTGCTTTATTGTTTTTTATGTCCTAATATTAACGTTTACTGGACTCGTCGGCCGAGGATCTTAAAAAATGAGATACAAATTTTGTTGCGTCATCATTAAAACGGATCGTACACACATCATTTTCGTCATTTTTTACTCCTTAATATGAACAGAAGTTTAATTATTTTCTTACACTTGCAGGGCAATTCAACTTTAGTATAGTTTTGTGGTCTTATTTTTAGTTTTATTTTAGTACTGCTTTTTACATCATCATTAAAGTTGACTGAAATCTTGTTTTATTTAGATAACTGAGGTTTTTGTAATATTTAGGATGCTTATTTTTAGTATTATACAATATTATTTTAGTGTGTAGCATTAGGATTTTTTGTAGTATTAAAATGTTTTTATTTAAGAAGCGCATCTCTGGCACAAATGACTTGATTGTGTTTTTTTTTAAATTAACAGTCATTAACTTATTTTTACACTTGTAAGACAATTGAGACTACAATTTTTTTACAATTATTTTGATGATTACTTTTAGGATTACATCATATTATTTTAGTATTATTCAAGTATTTTGTGTAGTGACATTTAAGAAGTGCAAGTATTACATTTTATCCTCATTAGTGTGGCAGTGGTATGCTGGATACCTATGTATACCTGCTGACTGGGCGAGGCGGGGTTCACCCTGGACTGGCCGTATTCAGGATTATATTAATATTATTTTAGTATTTGGTGGTGTTTAGTTAAACTAGTGTTAAAAAATGGATTTAAGAGGCACATCTACGATACAAATGGCTCGTGTGTCATCTGACATTGGCACTGAGCTGGGCAGGCCGACGTCTGTGGCAGAGCAAAGGACACCGGGCATCATTGCAAAGTCAGCTGGGATAGGCTCCGGCATGTAGTGAGGATGAGCCGCATAGAAAATGGATGGATGGATGGATGGTCAACCAGCATCTTCTCCCAGTAGAAGAGCAGTTTCAGTGGCAGATTACTATCACAGTCCTGCTCCAGTGAAAGACTGAGCACACCATTCCTCCCCCCGAGCCAAGCCAACAGTGGGGGAGCCATAAAAACACACACAGGACTGGACTTCTTAACTTATTTTGTAGTATTGCACGACAAATGCGAATAACTAAACGAATAGAATATGATATCAAACGAAAGCAGCGTAGCGGAAACCGAACCGTCCTCATGTTAAAAATAAAATGTCTTCTTTTGTTCTTTTACATGTGATATAACGTGTTTGCACAATAGCATCCTTTCATGTCGGCCAAACCCCCCCCCAAAAAAAACTGTCCGTCACGGGCCCGAGTGACGCCTTTGATCCGAAACCAACCGTTTATTGCTCCCTTCCCGCCGCTCATCTGGACTTCATTCAAGGGTCCAATGCAAATCTGAGCAGCAGCAATTGTCACCATCGCCGGCCTCAGCCCTGTCCAAAATGCAGTCCGGGTCCAGGAATGATGCAGAACCACCCATAGATCGCGGCAACTACGCCAGGGGGCGGAAACGTATACTTAGTTGGGACAGCATGTGATTTGGCTGCGACGGGGATATGATTGTACTCATTCAACTGCACATTAGCAGCCCTCCGAGCAATAACAAGCGAAGCTTTTATCCGACTCAAACGAGCCCTACCGCCGTAGCCAAATAAACCCCGGTTGCTCCGTGGACTTTTAAGTCGTAAAGAACCCGCTCGTTTGCAAGCTAAAAACTCCACCATGTGTAGGTCGTCGGGCCGCACCGACCGCCGGGGAATAGAAATATTTGTTGACATTGCAGCAAGTTTGCTTTGCTTTTCTCGTCTGATCTGCAAATAAAAGCATGCAGGGACGGCGCTGACCAGCAGAACCAGATCACGCATGGCAAACGGCAACCGGTGAAACGGCGCGAATGCGGACGTAAATCATCTGTTCTGAAATGCGATACCGCGTGCGTGCCGGGACAAAACCCACGCCAGCCGAGAAGGTCCAAATTCCGCCTTACCCGAGTCGGCGGCTGTGATCAGCAGGACGTACTTCCCTTGGGCCTCGCGGTCCAGAGTCTGAGTCAGACTCAGCTGACCGCCGGACGACAAGCTGAAGGCGCCCTCGTCGTTGCCGCCGCTGAGCATGTAGCTGAGCTGACCGTTGGCGCCTTGGTCGTCGTCTCTGGCAACCACCTGGAACCAAGGCAAAGGAGTTAGCCCGGGTCACGACGGAAGCTGGCACCAAAGCAACCATTTTAGGACTGGGGAGAGTACGACAGAACGAAAAGTGCACCCCGCGACACATTCCAAAAATACCCATCGAAAATGGATTTTACGAGAATAAATTCAAAAAAGTCTTCGTTTTAACGCCGGAACATTATGAGAAGCAAACAAACAAAAAGTTGTATTTTTTGGGAAAATTAGGTGGGGAAAAAGTTATAATGTCATGAGCATAAAGTAAAAAAAAAATGTATTTACTTTATTTACAAGTAGAAATTTGAAATAGTTGGTAAATGAAAAAAATAAAAAAGAGCAGAAATGAAAAAATACAGCTATAATTTTATAAATCAAAATATTAAGCCAAAAAAATGTTGCAATTTTAAAAGAATAAACTCATAACATTATGTGGAAAATGTTACAACAACATTACTAGCTTATACTAATATGGGAATAAAAACATATTTGTGTGAAGAAAATGTACAGAAGAAAGTTGGAACGTTAAAAAAAACAACAAAAAAAACAAAATGTTAAGACAAAAAAGCAATTTTACAGAAATAAATAAATAGATATATAAATATAAATATAAATAATATATACAAGAAACTAAAAAAGACATTTTTGGAAAAGAAGGTTATGGAAAATGTTATGTTATGGGAACAAACTAATATTATGAGGAAAATGTTACAAGCATAAAGTCAAAATATTATCGTAATAAAGTCATAATTACAAGAAGAAAATTTTACAAGAAGAAGGTTGAAATAGAAAATAAAAAAACAACAACAGTGGAAATGGAGAAAAACGGCTGTAATTTTATGAGAAAAAGTGATTAAGACAGTCATATTCTAACAAAAAAAACATTATGAGAATAAACAAATGCCATTTTAGCAGCAAAAACATGAAATATTGCTTTTTCAACATTTTTTTCAATTTTGGAAACTTAGGTCGTGGAAACAGATTAGGGGAATCGAAGAACATTTGCCAAGATTATTAGAAAGTTGAAATATTACAATAGGTTGAGATGCCTTTAAAAAAAAATCAGTACATAACTTTTTAGCATTCCTACATCATATCTTTGTTTGTACGGACTCACTGGATTTCGTTCATTTCCGATGAACTGAAATGAAAATGCCTCGGATTTTGTAGGTTTTGCTTGTAGTCGAACCTTTTGGAAGAAATGATGACAAGGATGACAACAATTTTGCCTGAAATCAGCTCGGTGTCTCTGGTGTCGATGGTGCCGCTAAATTCTAGCTTCATAGTTTACCAGCAAAGGGTTAACTTCCTCCCAGCAGCGCCACGGCGGTAATTGTTGAGGGAAGGGCGATCATTACGTCAATTTGTCCAATCGGATTTTCTCAGCAGTAAGAAAAAAAGCATGAATTAAAACAAAACCCAAGCCTCCCGCTCGGCTCATTGACATCGCCGCGGTGGTCACGGGCGTCCCGACTTCTGAGCCAAGCCGCAGATTTCGGTGAGTCTTAATGGCGCGGAACAAATTGCCGTCTTCCATCATGAGATCATGGGTCGTGTCGTGTTTTTCTCATGACACGGAGTTCAAAACCACATTGGTGCCGGTGACGCGCAATGGCCTCGCATACCTGCACTTATCCAGTCGCGTTAGAAGAAAGGACTTGAACTCATTTGACGTCTCCCGACACTCAAAGCCCACCGCTCCACCCAAGCCGACTCACCTGCAGGATGCTTCTCGGCAGCTCCTCCAGGTTCTCCTGCACGTTCACAGTGTAAGGCGAGAGCTCAAACACCGGCGAGCAGTCGTTGACGTCCAGCAACACGATGTTGACGGTGGCGCGGTCCGCTCTCGGACTGCTACCCCGGTCCGAAGCTTGGACGGTCAGCGAGTATGACGAGCGGGACTCGCGGTCCAGCTGTTTGGCCACTGAGATCAACCCAGTCACCGAATCCATCCTGAAGTCCCCGTTGGTATTCCTCCCCGAGATGGAGAACCGTATCTGCCCGTTGGTGCCTTCGTCCGCGTCGCTGGCGAACACCTGGATGACGTCAGTCCCGGTCAGGGTGTTCTCCTCAATCTCGATGTCGTAGATGTTCTGCGAGAAGCTGGGCGTGTTGTCATTGACATCCAGCACCAGCATGGTGACGTCCATGGTGGAAGACAGAGGAGGCTCGCCTTTATCTGTGGCGACAACCGTCAGCGTGTAATTGGAGAGCTCCTCTCGGTCCAGTTCTCCGACCAGCCTGACGTCCCCGTCGACGGTGCCGATGCTGAACTTGTTACCAAAGGGTCCTCTGAGCGAGTACTCGACGTAGCTGTTAGGCCCGCTGTCGGCGTCTGCGGCCTGGGCCGTGAACACCACGGTGTCCACCGGCGTGTTCTCCTGGATGTACGTCATCTTTTGGGAGGTGAAGGTCGGTGGACAGTCGTTGACATCCAAGAGGATGATGGACACCTGGGCGGTGCCGGTGAAGCGGGTCATGGGAGGCGGAGCTAGGTCATTGACCGTGATGACCAGGTTGTAGAAGGACTGCGTCTCTCTGTCCAAGCTCTTCTTGGTCTGCAGGACACCCTCTTTGGATATGACAAAGTAGTCCTGGGGATCACCCGATGCTATTTGGTAGAGAAGCTGTGCATTTGAACCTGGAAGACACGTCACAGTTTGGTCTTGCTGGTTATTACAAATGACAGACAGACAATCTGCAAACTTCACATGACACGTTTGCCCGACATGACCAAATAAACAGCCTGCAGGGGCGCAATGGGAAGGGGATGTCTGCATCCCCCCAAAAAATAGCCGACAGGAAACCACCGATTGTTTTCTGTGTCCAGATGTTGCTTTTGACAGACCGCTGTTTTTTCCTGTTTGCAAATTCATTTTTTGAAACGGTTTTGATCCCAGGTCAACTTCCTGTTTGTCATGGCAGGTCCACTACTATGCAAAAGTGATCGTACATGGACTTTCTCTTGTGGACTGCGTTTATACCTTCGAGGTACTCACAGCGCTTTGATGCTGTTGGCACGGTACCGTACCCCAGGATGCTTCAGATACAGCGGATCGGACCACTTGAGCCACGCAGCCCCCCAACCTCGTTCTGAGAGTGACATGTGTTTATGAGCACTAACCGTGATAAAAATCTACCGTGTGTAGCAGGCTTCGCTACACACCTTGAAATAAAGCTCTGCCAACTATCTGTCAGCCAGCAGCTCTTTAGGACACTATGAAGGAAAGGCCTCTGAAGGGATTCTAACCCGCACCTAGCTGCACAAGCTTTGGTGGGAAAAAAGCAGGCTTTGCTACACATCTTGAAATAAAGCTCTGCCAAATATCCGGTCGCCAGTCAATCGCAAGGCACATCATTCCAACTCAAATTCATACCAATGGACAACTTCGAGTCGCCGTAAGTACCGGCAAGCAACAAGGAACCTTTTAAGGCCCCTTGTAGTTGTATTTTTTACCATATTTAAATAAGTGTACAGCAGTGTGTGTATGTGTGTATATGGGTGTGTAAATAGTGTGTGTATTTATTTATTTATAGTGTGTATTTCGGAGAAATTACCCACGCTTGTTGGCTACATTTAATTCGGATACCGACCTCCTCTCCGGGTTTGACGTTCCGGCTGGTACAGTCACACCGAATGTCGGCAGTTCTTGTGTATTACCGTGACCTTGCGTTGAAAATAAGCCCGGCTGTGCGGTATCGTGAAGGTTTCCTGGCATCCATTGTTGCGGACGACAGTGTCAGATACGCTAAATGCGTCTGAAATTGTTGGTTAAGCGCATTATCGGCATGCATTTCCACAAATTGTGCGAGCGTCGCAGCTGGAATACCTGCTGAGGATGCTGTCTTGTCAAGACCGACGTGGTCCCGCATTTTGGGACAATAGAGACTTTATTAAGGTTCTACCTGACCTTCATATCTGCGCTTATGGCATTCACAGGGGAAGTATCCGCACCTTCCCATTTATTTACAGTACACGCGTATTCCCTTATCAAAGGCATGAGTGCTGCGTCCGTCCAAGTCCAGACTGTCCACAGACAAACAGGGAAAGGGGTCAAAGGGCAGGGCTTGGGAAGTGCTAACAATGGCCGCGTTTCACTTTGGCAGTGGGAAGGGGCGGCTATACGTTGGCGAGACAGCGGTGAGGAGGCCGGGATGCCCCACAACCTAACCCACATTAATTTTTAATTCATTCATTTTCTATGCCGCATATCCTCATCGGGGTCGCGGGGATGCTGGAGCCTATCCCGGCTGGCTGGCAGTATTATTGCACAACGTTTACGTTTGTGTGTGAATTCAGATTTTGTGACTTTTACATTTTCCTTTATTTCTATTATTGTGACAATTTTATTTTCCTCGTAACTTTAATACTTTTTTCGTCATCATTTTTTATTTGATTTATTAATTTATTGCACAAATTCTAGGTTGTTCTCACATTTACTCTCACAAATAATTATTATTATTGCAAAAAGTTTAAGTTTTTATAGGAGTTTTTGGGGTTTTTTTCCAAATGTCCATTTTTTTAAATAATATTGCGACATTATTTTCATTCCTTTCATCATTTTATTATGTCCAATTTTTCTTTACAAATATTAAATATAAATGTTGTGCAGTTTAGGTTTGTGTAGCCAATTTGATTTTTTTTGTAAATCTGATTTTTATTGTGACATTGTTCTCACACCTTTCTTTTCCTTGTAACTTTTTCCCACCATAATACATTATAAATCATTTTGCCCCCACAAATATTCAATATTATTGTGCAAAGTTATGGTTTGTGTGGATAGTTTGGATTTTTGGCAAATGTGATTTTTTTTCTAGTATTATTGTGACTTTATTCTCATAAATTTTTTTTCCCCTCGTAACTCGAACACTTTTTTCTCAAAATGATCCAGGGAAAGTGTGGGGGAGGGGCAATATTTCTTTGTAGGTTTAATAATAATAAACATAATTCTGCCATGTATTTGAATAGATACATCCCGTTATGGTTTTAGTACACTTTGCATACTCAATAATAATAACAATAAGCACAAGTGAGCATTATTATTATTTTTAGATGTAGAATTGTGTAGCTAATTTTGTACGATAAATACAACCGAAAAAATCACAATATTCTTAGTTCCGTGTGTGTTGCTGTCACTATTTCTGCGTTCAGGTCAGATGATGATGTCATTGGTGATGTCACATGTACGCCCTCTCACCATCGTCGGCATCGCCGGCCCCCACAGTGACCACAGCGGATCCCGGCGGCAGACTCTCCGTCACCGAGGTGCTGTAGACGCTGGCGTTGAAGGCGGGCGCGTTGTCGTTGACGTCCAGCACGTTGAAGTACACCCTGACCGTGCTGGCCTGACCCCCGCCGTCCAGCGCCTTAGCCGTCAGGATGTAGTACCGCTGGCTCTCGTAGTCCAGCGCCCGCGTCACGTTGAAGACGCCCGTGACCGGGTTCAGCAGGAAGGTCTCGTCCTCGTCCTCGTCCTCCAGCGAGTAGGTGACCTCGCCGTTCACCCCCGAGTCAGAGTCGCTGGCCAGGACGGCCGCCACGATGGCGCCTGCGTCGGGACACACAAACGTTCTTGCCAATACGAGTAACCAACTTTGGTAAATCAGCGGGGGGGTACCCCGGTCTCTGACTCACTCCTCCCAGGTTGGACTACGTTGACCCAACGCTGGACTACGTGGCCCCCCAGCAGACGTACCTTCAACTGGGATCGGCTCACATGCAGAATCACAGAGAATTTGGGGGCCGTGCCAAGAGACTTCCGCAGCGAGGTAAAAATGTTGGCTTTGGAATCGGTTGAGAAATGTGGAAGCAGCAACTGTTCCTCAAGAAAGGTTTGGATTTTTGTGGAGCAATTAGGACAAACTCAGATTTCCCAAAGGAGCTGCACATTTTGTTGTTGGAAAAACGTCATCATTCACTTCAGTTGTGGAAAAAGTAGGAACCTTTTGGAACGTGCCAAAAGATCAGTCTATGGGTTCCAAATCAGCTAAAATTGTGAGGGAAGAGTTGCTGGAGGAACCCGGAAAAACTTCACTGCCGTCCGTCAGGTTGTTATCTTATTAAAAATGTGAATTAAAGACAAATTTGGAATTTTCCCCCAAATTTTGGTTGAAAAACATGAAACGACTATGAAAAATGTGAAATTACGGAAAAAGGTAGGAATATTTGGAACATGCCAAATTTTAGCCGAGGAATGGGCTGATTAGGTTGTGAAACGTGAGAGTAGTAGCAATTCCTCACTTTTGTCAGGAAAAATGTTGAATTACTGGAAAATTGTATTTTTTCCCAAAACACAAAAATTAGAAACTTTGGATTTCCCAAAGGAGTTGAACATTTTGTCATTGGAATGATTGGAATCGGTTGAGAACCGAGGAGGGCGTAATGATTCTTCCCTTCAAAGGGAATTTTTGACATTACTCTGTAGAACTACGGGAAAAACAGGAATTTTTGGAACAAAAAAATGGCACAAATCGCATTGTCTGAATGAGCTGAACATTTTGTCATTGAAATGAACTGAACTGGCTGAAAAACGACGGGGTAAAAATTCTTCACTTTTTGTGAAAAATGTGTGTCCTTACATTGTAGAATTAAGGAATAATCGGGAATTTTTCTTTTACAAAATAAAAAGGGGTATATGTTCTGAATGAGCTGAAAATTATGAGGTTGGAATTTCTTAAATTGGGTGAGAAACGAGGAAAGACTAAAAATTCTTCACTTCAATGGGAATTTTGTCATGGAAAATATAAAATTAGTGGGAATTTCTGGAAAATGCCAAGATAGAGTGTCTGTTACAAATGAGCTAAATGAACGTGGAACCTGGAATTACATACAAATTTGGAAATTTAGGATTTGCCGATTGAAGATCTCGGCGTTGAAAGGATTCGAATGGGGTGAGAAACGAAGAACGAGCAACAATTCTTCATTTCAAAGGGAATTCTGTGGACTCAGGAAAAAAGAGGGAATTTTCGGAACGTGCCACAAGAGAGCCCAAGTGAAGTGGAAATATTAGGTAGCCGACAAAGCGAGACCAAGAAGAGTCCATACCCGGCGCCGTGTCCTCGGGGATGTCGAAGGAGTAGGTCGGGCGCGAGAACTCGGGCGTGTGGTCGTTGACGTCCTCGACGGTGATGTTCAGCCTCATGTCAGACGACTGCTTCCCGTCGTCGGCTCGCACCAGCAGGGAGTACTTGGAGCGGCGTTCCCGGTCCAGCTTCTTGGTGGCCATCAGGTCTCCGGATTCCGGGTCGATGCGGAAGCTGTCGTCGGCGCCGCTGATGATGGTGTAGGTGACGAGAGCGTTGGGACCCTTGAGGTAGCGAGAATGACCCACGTTAGCGTTATTTCGTCAGTAGCATCCATCACTGTTAGCGTCGCATCAGGAACGCGACTATCTGCGCCGCGGAGACGACCCACGTGGAACTCCTCCGGCGGGAGTTCTCAGCCTGCTGGGGGTGGTGGTGATGAACGGCTTCCTATCGGGAAGGAAATCCGATTATTTCAGCACAAAGTCTGACCTTCCACTGACTTTTTGGAAGGTTTTTACTTCGCCCCTGATCCGGAATCATTCGGGACCTGGAGACTCTCACTCTCGAGGTTCATCAAGTTCCTCTTCTAGAAGAGCGAGCATGGGCTGGTGGGGAGCAAGTGGGTTTAGGAGCGTAAAGGTGACTTTAGGGGTGTTATTTCATGTCCACAGAGCTCTAATAATGTTATTGAGCGTATTTAGGAAGTCACAAGCAAGTCTCTTTTGTTTCAACGTAAAATTTTCCATTTATTAACATTGAGTCCGCGGTCTTGTGGGGAGCGCGAGAGCAACACGAAGCCGTGCGGACGCTGCGGCGAGATATCCGAGCCGGAAGGCAAACTTCTCAATTTCCTGGCCGATCTGCGTTCCCACTTTGGGTCTGAGCTTTGGGTGGTGACTGAAAAAACAAGATGGTGGACAGACGTGTCTAGTCCTGAAAGAAAAAGCTCCTCCCTCATGGAAAATGATAGCACCTCTGACCCTTCTCTGCATATAAACCCACCATTGTGTACAAAAGCAGGCTTCGCTACACATCCTCAAATTGCCCCACTGCCGTGGGAGCTGACGCTTTGATTAGTGTTTTTTTCAGAAATTGGGCAACACCCCAGCGTGGCCTTGCTGCTAGGAGGAGATTGCATGGTTAGCACTTTAGCATCGTGCAGCTGTGCTACGCTAGCGTTTGCTAATAAAGTTAGCTTTTTGCTTGCGTCTGTCTCATTGCATTACCAGAGATGGCTTCTGAGGTCCAGACGGCGTGAGGCCGTCCTCATCTCCAGACCCTGCTGTCATCAATCAGCGAGCCCAGCTCTGGCAATCCCATCAGCCACCTGGGCCGCAGGCCGGAAGCTCACCCGAGCGTTGCCAACGGAATGTTGCTCGTAGCGAGGCAGGTGGGAAAGGACAGACGAGGTTTGGGCTCCTAGGTTTTTTTTGTAAAAATCCTCAAAGTCATTTTTCGCCAACGTATGCGATTAAGATCTTGCGCGCTAACAGCGGCCTTTTTCTTGACCTTGACTACTTTACGGCTCTCTGAAGACGCCGGGGAGGGAAAGGCGGCGTTTGGGCCCAACCAATTAAAGAGCAGAAACGAGGAGCAGCGGCAGAGGGAACCCATTTAGCAGACGGCGGCGCAGACCTTTGAAAAACTACCTGCTGACACCCGTCACCTGTTTCTGTGCACGCTTGCTATCGTACGCACGCACCGCCGCCGCGGCGCTGTCCAGGAAAAAGGAGGCAGCGCCAGCTTTTGCTTGAGATCCTTCCAGGCTCTGTCCCGAATGCGAGCCAAGATGGCAGCCATGCCGGCTAATGCTGCATTCGAGACAACCGGGAGGTTCCAGTATGTCACTCATGGAGATCACAAGGGTGCTTCCAGGAGATGGCAAGGGAAAAAACATGGCTGACCCTCGTTTGTCGCTGTTAATTAGTTCCAGACTCAACTGTGGTCAATGAATTTCACGGATTTCTTATTTATACATTTTAGAAGTTATGTCTTTTCCATATTATGTCTACTATACTGGAAATAAGAGTGTAAAGGTGACTATAGGGGTGCTAAGTCATGTCTAGAGGGCTCTAATAATGCTTAAAAATGTATTTAGAAGCTTTTAAACAGTTGTTTGTCTTCTATGTCTAATATTTCTTTTATTATGTTGACTATAATGGTTAAAGAATGGTTAAAGGTGACTGCAGGGGTGCTATTTCATGTCTGTAGGGCTCCAATAATGTTAAAAAACATATTTAGAAGGTCATGAACAAGTTGTCTTATTTTCTCATATTATGTCTACTCTATCGAGTAATAGGAGCATAGAGGTGATTGCGGGGTTGTTACTTCATGTATAGAGGGCTTTAATAATGTCGAAAAACACATTTAGAAGGTCAAAAACAGTTTTTTATGTCTTGTACCGAATATCTTATTTCCCATATTCTCTCTACTATACTGGTAATAAGAGTGTAGAGGAGACTATAGGGGTGTTATGTCGTGTCTAAAAGGTTCTAATATTGTTTAAAAATGTATTTAGAAGCTTGTAAACAGTTGTTGGTCTTATAAGTCTTAAGTTGTTTTTATCATGTCACCTGTATTGGTTAATAAAAGTGTAAAGGTGACTATAGGGGTGTTATTTCATGTCCATAGGGCTCCAATAATGTTAAAAACCATATTTAGAAGGTCGTCAACAAGTTTTCTTTCTTATTTTCTTTTATTATGTCTCCTCTATTAAGTAATAGGAGTGTAGAGGTGACTATAGGGGTGTTATTTCATGTCCATAGGGCTCCAGTTATGTTAAAAACCCTATTTAGAAGGACGTGAACAAGTTTTCTATGTCTTATTTCTTTTATTATGTCTCCTCTATTAGGTAATAGGAGTGCAGAGGTGACTATGGGGGTGTTATTTCATGTCCATAGGGCTCTAATAATGTAAAAGTGTATTTAGAAGGTTGTAAAAAGGAGTTCTATACCCTAACTACAAAAATTTTCAATGTAAAAATACGGAATGTTATTTTCTTATCACAGTTGGGTCTGGAAGCGATTAAGCGCGATAAACAAGGAATTCCAGTGCAGCATTTTTATTTCCCCAGGCAGTCAGATGATGTTGTTTCCAGTCAAGGTGCATGAATTCATGCTCACGCATGATGAAGGAGGAATTAGCTTGCAGGTATTTGCATAATAGGAGCACATTTCCTTGAGCGGCACTCAGTCAGAAAGCCTTGAAAGTATAACAAATGGACAAAGCAGCTGCATCCACGAGGTGAACAAAAAAAACGCTTCAGACGCTCGGAGGAGGTGAGATGCTGGAGGAGCACCTGTTGTTGCCATTTTGCTCGTTAAAGCCGCACGTTTTCCACAGGAGTACCGAACGGCAGTGAAAAAAAAGGCTTCTCGGTCCAATGAGGTGGGAATTAAAGATGTTTCAAGCCCCCCCGCTTCTCCTTTCATGAGGGCAGGGGGGTGGAACACATGCTGAGATGTCACACCGCTAGAAAAGACGTTGATGTCTGCACTGAGGCCGTCAGGTCGGGCTTGTGCAGGACCTTCCCTATGTCAGCTTTTTTTTCACGTAGCTCGTGGACTGCCGTCCCCCTCGAAAGAGAAAATAATCCACAAAGCCATTTACAGCGTTGCAGATGATCAAAAACGCCCATGAGCGCCGCTTTACGACTTTTCTCTCACGCGGGGACCGAGGGCGACAGCTGCACGTTCAAAGTTGCGTCGTTTCAACTTGATCTACGCGGCTTTGGTGTTTCATATGCCCGCCAAATTCCTGACCGTGGCCGATCGAGGAGGGGGCGGGCGACCGGGGGGGGCTTAGCATGAGGGTGGGACGCCGTCTTCCTCCGGGACGGCTGGCATCTCGGATGACGGCCAAACGTGACAGACATGCGAGCGACGCGGTGTGCATGCGGTGTGTACGGCGTGCACGTGCGCTGTGCATGTGTGTGAGGCGTGTTGGCACGTCACAGCAAACAAGGGTTGTGATCCGCCGCTGTCGGGTGTCGTGCCTGGTAATCCCGCTTTGTTCCTCAAGCGGCATCAGCGGCTCGCTGTGGCGTGAAGATGTCACCGATATACTCTCTCGCTCGCTCTCTCTCTCCGCTTGGCCTTGTGGGGGATGCCGGAGCAGTAATACTACCCTGACGCAAGTAGCGGACCTCATCTTTAAATACCGACTGTGTATTTTTATGACAGTATATCCCGTCGAGGGACAATACAGTAGAAAGGAAGCTTGGACATGCTTTTGAGTAGTCCGTGTACAGCTGGTATGGATGTACTACACGCTGAAAACGAGTCCAGTTACACATCCAGACAGTCCGGACCGCCACAAACAAGGTTCAATGAGGCTTGTAGACATTAAATGTATGTCTTATTTTATCTTATTATGTCGACAATATTGGATGGTGGGAGTGCAGAACTATAGGGGTGCTGCAGTGTTTACTCTCTAGAGGGCTCTAATAATGTTCAAACTGTATTTTGGAAGGTTGGAAACAGGCTGTTTGGCAAAGTCACATTTATTATTAAATTTATTATTTATTAATAAATATTATTATTAAATTAATTTAAATTTTAAATTTATTTATTTTATTGAATTGATACAAAAAAAGGTATACATAAATTTTTGTTTTTATTTATCAAATGTTTTATTTGTAAAGCAATGTATTTATTTATGTATACAAATATATTTGAAAAAATACCTATTTACAGATAAATCAACAAATATATCAAATCTAATCATCATATCACACATGTGTACATACATGTATTTATTTGTTACGTTTATAAAAATACAGATGATTCATTTACGAGATGTATACAAATGCATTTATAAATATCTTTTTCACTCATGCAAATGTATTTAAAATATGCATTTATTTATGTGTTTATTTATTTATTGAATTTATACAAATACATGTATAAATAAATCAATATATGATTAAATGATTACAAATGCATTTGTGCATAAATGTTTTTATTTATTACATGTATAAAAATGTACACAAGTACATGTATAAATACATCAATATATGTATTAAATGTGTACACATAAATGTGTGCATATATAAATATATACACACACATATATATATATATATATATATATGTATACGTGTTACAGTATAACTCTTGGTACTCTTTTACCAAAAAAGGGACTTGTCTCGGGGAGACCTTTGGAAAGCGACACGCATTGCTCCTCTCAACGAGCTGCGGGTCCATCCAAAAAGCACTCAAGCAACAAAACGTCAAAATTACGTTGTGTTTCTCTAAAATTGTACCTCTACTGCTATAAAAGCCGTACACTGACTCCTCTAAAGTAAATCTTGCTACAGTATTAGCTGATGACAGCCGGCAGTGTTGTGCAGAAACGCTAACGTTACCTCGTCGGCGTCCGTGGCCGTCAGCTGCATGATCTTGAAGCCGTCCCCGACGTTCTCCTCGATGGTCACGTCCAGGATGTCGTTGGGGAAGACGGGCGGGTTGTCGTTGACGTCCTGCAACGTGATCTCCACCTGTACGGGAGGGGGGAGCACCGTAGTTTCTGTTAATGCCAAACTGGACACGACCGAGTCTTGGTTTCCTCCCACGTTTCCTGCACTTACATCAAATCTACTTGTGAAGGGCCACATAATGAGCCAGCGATACCACATGATTTGTAGGCAAGCTTCCTGTCTTCGCAAGCAATTATTACTACTCCTGATAGGCTGAGCCTGCAGGACCACCTTAAAGGGATACTTAAAGAACCGCAACGTCGGTCAGCGCCGGACCTCACGCGCCCCGCAAGGCTGCATGGATTGCATGAATTAGAGTTCCAGCAGAGCAAAGAGCTGCAGCCGTGGAAGAAACCAAAATAAACACACATTAACCGTCGACCGCAGGACCCCCCCAGGTGTGTAAACCCTGTGCCATGTGCTGAAATGTGTTGGGTTTATGCACATTTAATGGGCTGTTTGCTGAAATAATGCAAGGGAGAGTAACATATTCTTCATATTATATGCAAGACCAAAAATAACTGAATGCCCAAACGTGTACTTTTGTGTGTGTGAATGCTGATAAACTGATTCTACAGGGTGACAAAGTGGTCGCCTCCCAACCAGACGGTTGCTGATTCAATCCTCAGTCTGTGAAGGAACACATTTCTTGCATATTTTAACATTCATTCTATATTTCTGCCCTGCGATTGACTGGTGACCAGTCCCGGGTGTACCCCGCCTCCTGCCTAAAGTCAGCTGGGATAGGTTCCAGCATCCCCGCGACCCTAATGAGGATAAGCGGCATAGAGAATGAATGAATGAATTCTACATTTCAGTTCAGCTTCAGTTTTTTAGCATTCACACCCAATGTGTACTTAAATTGTGTGTGAATGCTGTGAAGCTGATTCTAGAGGGTGCCAAAGTGGTCTCTCAAACGGACGGTTGCTGATTCCATCCTAGGTCGGTGAATAAACAGATTTCTTGTGTATGTCAACATTCATTCTACATTTCAGTTCAGCTTCAGCCTTTTTCAGCATTCACACACATTTTCTATGGAAATTGCTTCATCTATTTGTGGAGGGTGTCCAAAGTGAGTGTCCATTTGTTGCTTTTCTCCCATTGGCCCACATTTGAAAACGATTTAACATGTAATTTTACATGAACAAAGTAAAAAAAACATGTAAAGAAAAAAGTTACATATTTTATGAGAAAAAAATGACCTTATCTTATTGGAATAAAGTCATAATTACAAGAACATTTACAAAGATAATTTTTTAAAATATTTGGACACTTTAAAAAAAAGGAAAAAAAACAGCTGGAATTTAAGAAGAAAAAAGATATTCAAAGATATCCAAATATTAAGAAAAAAAGTAATTTACTAACCAGGAAAAAGTTGCAATTTAACAAAAATAAACTAAAAATAAGTCATTTTAGCAGTATAAAGTAAAAATATTTAAGAACTGAATTTTTTTAAAAACTGTAACATCATGAAAAACAAAACACATAAGGTTGTAATTTTTGGGAAATAAAGTTGCAGAAAAATGTACAGTTACAAGTATAAAGTCAAAATATTATTATAATGTTATTATTATTAAAGTCATAATTGATAAGGAAAAATTTACAAGAAGAAAACACCAGCAGAAATGAAAAAAACAGCTGTAATTTTACTAGAACACAAATATTAAGAGAAAAAAGTCCTGTTTTAATGACCAAAAAGTTGCAATTTTGCGGGAATGAAGTCATAATGTTAGGAGGAAAAATAAAGTCATTTTAGTCGCAAAGAGTTTAAATATATATATTTTTAAAGGGGTTATTCATGAAAAAAAAAGGTTGTGATAATACAAGAAACTATAAACAAAGTTGGAAAATTAATGTGGGGAAAAAAGTTTTATGAAAGAATTTATGAAAAGTATTATGAAAAAAATATTCAATTTTTAGAAAATAAAAAAAGAACAGCAAAAAGAACAAAAAATAAAGTTTGTACTTTTGACGCTATTACCTTATGAACTAATATAATATCAGTCTCTTTTGTGGGTATGCATTTATGTTCAGTTCATCTTCAGGGTATTGCCTGTCACTGCCAATGTGCCAGTCCCTTCTCTTGTTGAGCCGTAGGACAAGTTTGCCTGGGCGTATGTTATACTTGTATTGCTTCATCTATTTTTTTTCATGTATTAGTTGTCATATTTGCTTGGAAATTGCCACATAAATCACAAATGCTAATTGCTAGCGCATCAATGGGATTTCCAATGTAAATTAGCATCGAGCTAGCTCGCAAGCTGTATGTGGGGATGTTCAGTTTTACAGCGCTTGAGAGTAAATGGAACTCAACTGGAGTCTTAAACGAGTACGGAGGCAAAACACTGACAGCGACCCCCCCCCCGGCCCTCGTGGCACCAAAAGGGGGGGCCTGGCACCCCCTTTGAGAAACACTGTATTAAGAGACACTGCGGCAGAAAGAACGCAGGCATCAAATACCAAATAATAAAGATGTTCCACTGCAATTTAAAAATGGGGTGCGTGACCTCAAGTCAACAACAAGAATCTTACACAAAGCGCGCGAGGCGTTTATGGTTTCAGATGTTCTGCGTTCTGTTGTGGCCGTGTAACATTTCCACTCCACCACTTGAACCCGGAGTCCCCCACCACCCCCGCCACCCAAAGCATCATCCGCTAACCCCCAATATGCATTTCAAAGTCGGCAAACGCGTCTTTTGGCCTCTGAATGCAAACAGACATTTTTTGGAAAGAGTTCTCCAGTGAAAGGACGGGAGATTATTGCAATTAACTCCGCTGCTTCTTCCTTCTTTCAAATGGGTGCGGATGGAACCCAGTGTAGGAAACGAGAGGTCCTTGAATGTCAACAATGGGTGCTCTTTTTTTCCCCCTCCCGCTGCATGCCGCCAGCACACAAGGCCATGAATGGGAAGGGGGGGGGGGCTACTGCCAGGAATACTACGCTGCACTCGGAGCGTCACGCATGTCTACTTTGCTACAACAATAGCAGGGAAGTTCCTAACAGCTGCCGCTGCTTCCTTGGAGGACCACCTGCAACTGGAAAGCGCCTGACTTGCGAAAACCAGAAGACTGTGGATGGATGCGCAAGAAATGCTGCAAAATAAAATACAAGGTGTCCATAGTGCTGCCCGAGGGTCATTGGTGGCCTATGGCAGTTTTTTGTTTTCTGAAAATATAAATGAAGAAGAAAACTAAAAAAGTTGTCATCTACCAAGAAAGAGTTGTCATTTTACAAGAACATAATATTATGAGATCATTTAAGTTTACATATAACAGGAATATTTTTTAAAGTCGTAATTTTATGAGAAACAAACCAAAAAATAAAGTTTTAATTTGGCGAAAATTAGGTTGGGGAAAGCTACAGTATATAATATTATGGGAACTATGGGAATTTATGAGACTAAAGTCAAAATGAGATAGATATTAATTCATAATTGAGTTGAAATTCTTGGGTGAAAAAAAAAATAAAAAATAAAAAAACAGTTGTAATTTTAGAAAAATAAGGACAAAATATTCATAGAGAAAATTTGCACTGCAACAAGAAAAAAGTAGCAATTTTACGAGAACGACCTGGTAATATTATGAGGAAAAACTATGTGATTTTAGTAGCACAGAGATGAAATATTAAAGGAAAAAGACATTATACAAAAAAAGCTGTCAGTTCTGGGAAAGGTTATAATGTTAAGAGGATCAAAAATGTCAAAATATGACAAATGTCATAATTTTACGAGCAGAAAATGTATGAAAATGACTTAAGAAGAAAGTAGACATACTTAAAAACCAAAAAAATTAAAAAACAGCAAAAATGAGTTATAAGAGTTTATTTAACGTTAAGTTTTTTCACTAATATTACAAAGATGTTTAGATGCAGTTTTTCATTGGAATATACAGTATAGAAGTTGTTAGCATATTTACATGTTTTGCTGCACAAAACATCAAAGTGGCAATGTTGCATCCTTTCACTTTTCACTATGTGGCCCCCCTTGGGAGAAACCTTTGGACACCCCTGGCTTGGATACTAATCAGGAGTTTTAAAGTCTACTGTACTGAACTGCAGGAGACTGCAATAATGTACCTCTCCCAGGACTAAAAATGTTCGTATAAACTCCATAAGAGTTGCATCAAGTTGTTTCATCAGTGCCCCACCATTTACCCGAGTCCACCCGTACAACCAATCAGTCCATCTGATCTGCCTGCATCGTCCCGACACCGTTGTCCACTTATTAAACCAACTCCGGGGTCGGTGCTCTCCTAATTGCAGAAGAATGAGAGGCTTCCTGGCCCAGAAGTCACACAAACAAGCCAAACAAGCGACAGCAACATCTCTCAACTGGTACCCGAGCCCAGGGACCGGGGCGAAGTCAACAAACAATGAATATTTATTTCCCACCCTGCGTGTCCCCCCTTGATGTGTAAATAATGCAAGGCCCACTTGTGAGGAGCGAGCTAATTAGGCTAGAAGTGGAGGCTTTGGAGAAATAATTACGCCTGCAGTTTGCATTGACCCTCACCCGTCTCCCCGCGGGGCAGGAATATTTCAAAGTACAAAAATGTGTCAATGGGAGAGAAAGTGAGGTCAAGATGTTCAACGAAGCACAGCAGGTAAAACGTGCTAAACGATTGTGTTTCACCAAGCCCTGTTTCAAGTTGCAAGTGTCTGCTGGACTGTATTGTAATATTTATGGACCTGGATGAATGATTCCCGGGTCAAGTCCTCTCTCCACCCCTCCGGTTATGTGACCCCCGGGCTTTCTCCCCTCAAAAAATGATTAGTAGACGAGTAGTTGTCTAGCATGGGAAGAACTGACGAGTGAAATGCAGTAGAACCTTTACCGGGGAATTCAATACATTTAGGGAGCGCGGTGGGCCCTCCGATTTGTTTGGATTTCCTTACCTTAACTTTGAAAACAAGTGACGTCGCTTAACGATTTTCAAGTAATGAAAGTGATTGGTCCTCCCACCAGTTACTAATGATGACCGCCCCCTTTCTTCCTTCCATCCATCCATCAATCCATCCATTCATCCATCCATCTTTCCTAGTTCGGCAGAAGCCTAAGCAGGGAAGCCCGGACTTCCCTTTCTCCGGTTGCGGATCCTGAGGCGTTCCTAGGCCAGTCGAGAGACATAATCTCTCCAACATGTCCTTGGTCTTCCTCAAGGCCTCCTACCAGTTGGACCCAGAGAGGCGTCCCGGAGGCATCCTGACCAGATGCCCGAACCACCTTAATGTTTCGACTGCGAGTTTTTCCCAGATGACAACTTATCTGTAAGGGACAGCCCAACCTACAGATGAAACTCATTTTGGTTGCTTTTACCCGCGATCTTGCCCTTTCAGTCACCAACCAAAGCTCATGACTACAGGTGAGGGTAGAACGTAGACTGACTGGTAAATTGAGAGATTTGCCTTTTGGCTCACCTCCCTCTTCACCACAACGAACCCGTGCAAAGTCTTGATTTGACCTCTCTTCAGTTATTAATGATAAGAACCACCGACGCCCCGAAATGGTCCACCAATTTAGAAAACAAAGTTTCTGTAGGATTTACCAAAATCGATTTCAGCCGACAGAATCGCAGTCACAGCCCGGTGTCCTGAAGTGAAGACGCACACAAACGCGCCAAAGCTGGAAGCCGTTGAGCAGCGTGAGTGCATCCTGAAATCAGCTTGGTCCCGGAGCTAACTGGGAAACCAAGCAGACACAGATATCCCTGAAGGTTCCAGTTAGCGTCTCAAATTCCAGAAACGCCTAATCCGACCATCAACCATTCACGAACCGCAGCCAGACTCTAAAACCGATTCCCACAACTTCTTTTGCCATCCATCAAACGTGCATTAGAAACATTCATTCCTCCAAGAGCCCGGTCTGCTGCCTGCTGCAGTGTATCATTTAGCTTTTGCTCACTTTCATGCTTGCCTTTCTGAATCTGAGAGCGGTAAGAAGAGCACCACGAAGACGACTCTTGACACCGTCCTGATTTCCGGATCTGCCGATCATTGTGATTCACAAGCCAGTCCAGAAAGATAGACAGGTTGGACAGGAGGTCGCTTCAGACGGTTCCGACGGTTCAAAGCAACCTCTTCGTAAAGCCTCTTCAACACGCGTGGTCAGAACCGTCTCGATCCGTCAGACATAGGCCCGCGTTGCCATTCATCAGGCGACCGCAGTCATCAGGGCTCGGCCACTTGAGCCTGCCGGAGATGGGAATGTGCACGCAGACAAAGCTGGAGTCCGGCCAAACCTCGACTCTGCGCAAGAGAGAAAGTCAGGATACGATCATGTTCCCCCCGAGTCCCCCTCCTCCGCCCTCGCATTTTCTACAGGCAAACAAAAGTGGAGAGTCTGTACTGGATCACAAAGCACCTTGGCCTTATGTAACCATCACGGAGGAGGGGGTCTAAGGGAGTATTGGGGCCGTGTCGGACAAGTGGTTCTAATAAAAGGGGATCACTATCCTCTCAGTGGACCACTTTACCACCTGTTCAAAGATTGTTTATCTGCAGCAGGCGTCCCCTCTGAGCACCACGCAAACCTGCGCCAAGCCAGATCCCTGCCGTGCAGTTTTTGCGTCCATAAGCCCACGAAACAAATCACTAACACGGTTATCCAGACCGCTGCACTGTTTCTGGACTCAAACCTGGCCGGATTAGGCTGCTGAGATCCATCTTTACGTCCGTCTCTACTGCGCCCGCCTTTGTGAGTTGGATGGAAAGGGAATCAGACAAGAGGAAGATGAGAGGAAAGCGGCGTGAAACCGCCGCACCAATTCCAAACCGTCAGAGAATTAGCCCAAAGTGTGAGACTCGATCTTCTCCGGTGATGAAAGGTACAAACAAGCGAGACAATTAAGCACTTTGTCCAAAGTGGTCTTGAGGACGTCACCTAAAACACTCATCGGCCGCCGAGCACATCGTCACCCCGCTTTCCGCGTAATTGTCCTCAGTTCCGCCAGTGAAACCTCACAGACCATCACGGGCAACAAAAGAGATGGAGGATTGCGAGGACTCCTTGAAAAGACGGAACCGACAATGACTGATTGAATCGACTTTGTCCAGCGAAAAAACCTAAAGAAATACTCGCTCTACATGACCAAACTTTTCCCAGCCATATTTTATTTTGAAAAGCTAAGAAAAAACTGTATCTCAGCTCAGAGCCCATTATTAATATCCACTTTGCTGTTTTTATTTTTATTTTCTTTCTTTCGTCTTGTAAATTTTATTCTCGTAATTTTGACTTTTTTCCCACAATATTTTGACTTTATTCCCATATTACCTAACTTTATTGCCCAGCCTAATTTACCAAAAATTACAACTTTAGCCATTTATAATATTATAACCACCTAAAAATGTCTTTTTTATGTTAAAAATGTTTTTTTCTTTAATATTAACATGAACATTGCACTGCTAAAATGACATCATTTGTCTTCATCATATTATAAATTATTATGCTTATACAGTTTTTCTTGTAAGAGTGCAGCTTTTTTCTAGTACAAATACTGCAATTTTTCCCATATTTTCAATTTGGTTTTTGCTAAATTTCAGTAATATTATGACTTTTAGAAATGTAAATAATTGTATGTGATATGTCAACACTAGGCCGCACGGTGGATGAATGGGTAGCATGTTGGCCTCGCAGTCAGGAGGTTTGAATCTCCGTCGGGCATCTCTGTGTGTAGTTTGCATGTTCTCCCCGTGCGTGTGTGGGTTTTCTCCGGGTGCTCCGCTTTCCTCCCACATTCCAAAAACATGCATGTTAGCTTCATTGGCCGCTCTAAATTGTCCATTAGTGTGTGAATGTTTGTCTGCCCTGTGATTGACTGGCGACCAGTCCAGGGTGTACCCCGCCTCCCGCCCAAAGCCAGCTGGGATAGGCTCCAGCATCCCCGCCACCCTAATGAGGACAAGCGGTATAGAAAATGAATGAATGTCAACACTATGCTACTAAAAGCATATTTCATTTTTATTTTTCCTCATTTCACAACTTTATTTTCATGAAATGTTTGTCTTGTTTTTCTCAGAATAATTGGCCTTTATCCCTAGAAAATCACAGCTGTTGTTTTTTTGTTTGATTTCCGGACTACGCCCCCGGGTGGCACTATGGACACCCCTGCTCTAAAGCCCAACAAAAGATGGGAATTTTAAAAGAACAAAAGTCCAACTTCATTCCTAAATCCTACCGATTAAAGAGCAGCGAGTCCAGAATGTAATGCAATACCGTAGCGCTGGAGTATTTCTCTGTGTGTGCGTGGACAGCGTTAATCCAAAACAGGACTTGGATTGTTTGTTGAGAAGACCCCCCCAGCGGACAATTGAGGTTTGCATGTAAAAACCTACAAATACTGCCTAGTAAAGCCTTAAAAGGCCACTTTTTTTTAGGCTTCTGCCCTCAAAAGCCCGCTTTTCCCGCCTCTTTTGCCCCGGCGCTGTCCTGTGTGAGAGAGCCACGCAAAGCGAGGGTACGAACAACTTGAGCCAAGACGGCTGAATCCGGGCTTTTGCTTTTCCGAGCAAAGTAGCACAGCCGGCAAATGCGTTTTCATGTGGACAAACGTGTGGAGTTTTTGTTCAGTCTCGCAAAATCAAAAGAGGAGAGCATGGAGAAAACAATTCCAAACTCTTGCTTGAGTCGAGGGAAGGTCGTTGTGTCTTTCGGACTGCAGAGACACTCAGTAAGGGCGTACGCTCCACTCTCTACGTACAAATCCCTTTTATTTGTGCCTAATTGCCACCATTTATGGGCCTGCACACCCCATCCTATTATTCCCCAGACTTATTATTTGTCATCATTATATATCATTATCGTACATATATCGTAAAATATCATTATACTGGATCATTTTAAACATGGACCAACGCTGAAAACGGCCTCGCTATTAGGAGAGGGAAGCAGAAGGCATGCCCATACAAACATTTCCATGAAGTGTTAGGGCTGATGGGGATCAATTTCATTCAAGAACATTTATCATACCGCAAGTAAATAGCACTTTCTTTAGTAGCCCAATGTGGATTTGTTTAGTTTTTGTTTAGTCTTGCAAAATCAAAGGAGGAGATCTGACTGCTTTTTTTGATACTCTTTGCAGCATCCTGTTTATGTACAAATCATGAAGTTTGTGGTTTATTTCGACAAATTATGGGCCTGCACAGCCCCTCCTGTTATCCCCCATAGGTGTTATTTGTCATCATTACAAAAAATTATCATAAAATATCATTACACTCGGTCGTTTTAAACATTGTGAAGAACCCCCTGACGACCAACGCGGAAAACGCCCACGTTATTAACAGTTTTTGTTTAGTCTTGCAAAATCAAAAGAGGACATCATCGCGATTGCTCTTTTGATACTCTGCAGCATTTGTGCATCACTTTTATGTGTGCACAAATCACTTTTATGACTGCAACATTGTGGCTTTTTTCAAGTCTTTATGGGCCTGCACAGCAACATGCAAACTTGAAAACGGCCACTTGATTAGAAACCCGCCCTCCAGCCCATACCTGCGAGGAAACGGAGCCGGGCCAGAGGGAAGGGGGCAGGGTACCAGGCAGGCCCATTCGAAAATGTAGTTCAAGTTAGAGAGCACTTTAGCACAGCTGGTAAATGCGTTTTCATGTGGACAAACACTTTGGACTTGCAGTAGATCTTTATTAGCCCAAAGTGAACCAGTTTCATCTGGACGGAAAAGAGAACAAAACAAAGACTCGGAACAACTTGTGTCACTTGGCTTCCCAACAAGTTTCCGACCGCCTGAGCCGCCTTTCAAAGCCATGAAAAGCCCGAGCGCACTCACTCTGTCATACACGCGTGACAAATAAGCCCGCCCTGCCCCCGTCGCCATACCTCACGCGTCTTCTTCTACGGACCCCCCGGCCCCACCCGCAGGACGCCTCACCCATGCTCATTGTCGCCAAGATGGCCCTCTTTGGAAGGAGCATCCATCTTAATCAGCCGACCATTTGTATGCCCTTCAAGCCTCCGAGACAACACATCATGGGAAGGAAGACAAATTCCGGGCCTCCGAGACTTCATTAACGGATTGGAAAAAACCAAAACCAACTTCAATGACCCCCACTTTTTACTATGTCCCGCTGTTCATTCCCAGCTTTTGCATTTGAAGGATCCAAAAGCCTCCTGATGGAGATTTGCTGGGTAGTTGCATATCCTCCGAGGCGGTCTCTCGGCCCGCGGCCGTGACCTCGGTGCATCAACGGTCTGTGAGCGTCCTTTAGCATCCAGGCTAACAGTTTAAGTGGAGAAAGAAGCTGTGCGGCCTCAAAAGCCACTTTTGCCGCTTCTTTGATGGGTCGCCCTGACAACTTTCCAGCTTCGGAGGCAGAACCAGAGCAGAACCAGAGGCGGGACCACACCTGTGTGCAAGGGGATGCCGGGACCCGGCTAAATTACACTAAGCGCTGTCACAGCCCAAAATCCAAACTCAGTCAGGATGGCTGAGCTAACAGAACCACCAGTCATTAAACAGCATGGAAAACCTTTGACAGGTTCTATTCCGCCCGTGTCCCTGCAAAGACGTTTTGCTTGATGGCGGCCATGTTTTCCAACCCGTCCTGTTCAAATTTGAAAAACATTAGGCCAAAGGCCATTCCTTGTCCTAAAAAGTCCTAAAAGGCCCGTGGAGGCTTCCACGCTCTCGAGAAAGAGGGAAGCGGCTTCTCTCTTGTGCGTTTGTCTCCACACTCATCCATAACACCTTCGGGTCCACTCCCCCACAGGGCTTCGGGGGCCGGGTCAGAAGGTGCGGATGCATTCTGCGGAGCGCTCCCTTTGTGGGGGCTTTGGAGTCTTTGGGATCCAAAGCCCACTTGAAGACCAGGCTGTGGTTTGCCAGCTGACCTATATTCTGCTCTTCATTACCGCCACTCCTGTCTCCAAAAATGAATCCTTTGGATTGGTAACTAAAAGGATGCAAGCGGGCCTCACGGGTATTCACAAGCCAAAACAAACTCGGCAGAACTCTTTGTCCGGGTTTTTCTTTAGTCTCGCTAAATCAGAAGAGGAGAGCATCCCGAAAAACAATCCCAAGCTCCAAGGTTGACTGTAGGGAAGGTCGTCAAAAAGACGCTCTGCAAGGGGACACCCACACTGCTGCAACTTTCCTGACTTTGTGGCTTATTTCCATTAATTATGGGCCTGCAAAGCCCCTCCCAGTATGCCTCATACTTATTATTTATCATTGCACCATATTCCGCCGCAGAAATACTGTATATATAAATACTGTATATATAAATACTGTATATATATATACTGTATATATAAATACTGTATATATATATACTGTATATATAAATACTGTATATAGGAATACTGTATATATAAATACTGTATATATATATATATATACTGTATATATAAATACTGTATATATAAATACTGTATATATAAATACTGTACATATATATATACTGTATATATAAATACTGTATATATAAATACTGATATATATAAATACTGTATATATATATATATATATACTGTATATATAAATACTGTATATATAAATACTGTATATATAAATACTGTATACATAAATACTGTATATATATAAATACTGTATATATAAATACTGTATATATAAATACTGTATATATAAATACTGTATGTATGTATATATATATATATGCTGGCAGGCTGCAAGGATACAAGGCCGCGGCAGAGATAAGCATAAAAAATGTCTGCTTAATGTTTTCTATGTGTGTTTATTATTTCTATTGTGCAAGCTATCGTGAATAACAGGCAGGAGGCGCATGAAAAAGGTACGGTAGGACTGACAGCTAGAAATACTTCATTGTGTTGCGTTCCTGCACTTCCTGTTTGAGCAGGAAGCGTATCGCATTCAGGAAGCAATCAGTCCTCCGGTGACCTTCCAAGGACCACCACACTCATCTGGCACGATATAAGGACACCCCCGTGATGTTTTCTCACATGACTGTAATATTCTTTATTGAAGTCATCACAGCTACAACATCTCCGTCTTTCAACGCAAATGTATTTTTTCAATTCAACCTTACGCCCTCGCCAACCACGCCGGCAGACGGCGTGGTTGGCGAGGGCGCTTTATTATGATTGGATTTGAGTTGCGGTGTGACTGAGCGCTTAAGTGCTTTTCACGTGTTATTTATCGAGGAGGTGTGTTTTCCCAGCCGGGTTGGGTGCGGATTTTCCCCGTGCAGGAACAATGCAGTACTCGCTCGCTCACGCTCACTCGGCTGGCCTGTGCATCCTTTTCAACTGCGTGAACTTCCCTTAGACCGCTCGGTTCCATTACAGGAGGTCATGAGCAAAACACATTTTAAAGATGATTTGTGATTACTTCTTACACATTAACCCCGGGATTGACAACTGGTGGGTCTGGACCCAAAAGTGGGTCGCGGATCCATTGTGGGTGGGTTGAAGCTACTCAAAAATGACACAAAAATACAAATAAAAATAAATGCATATCCTTATTGAAAGTGCCCTGCGATTGATTGGCGACCCGTCCAGGGTGTACCCCGCCTCTCGCTCAAAGCCGGCTGGGATAGGCTCCAGCATCCCCGTGACCCTAATGAGGATAAGCGGCAAAGAAAATGAATGAATGAATGAATCTTTGTGGATCGGCTTTAACAATTGTATCTTTCTCAGCAATGAGCAGAGCACAAGCAGGTAGGCCGAAAACGCACTTGAAATGATGTGTTCCTTAAAAAGCTGACTTGGGCTGTTAAAAACAAATAATAATAAACGGTGGAGGCGACGTGATGACCGTTGGGTCCAGGTAGAGACCGTTTGAGAACCTCCAATTGGACTCGCTTTGTGTAAAATAGTAGTAACTCAATTTTCCTCTAATAAAGTCCAAATATTACGAGAAAAATGTTGTGCTGCAAAATCACGTCACGTTAGTACAGTAGTTTTGAGATGAAAATATTAACTATTAAAGATGTTTTAAAGCTGTAATATTATGATAAACAAAACGAAGCTGTACTTTTTGAAAAATTAGGTGAGGGAAAAAGTTAAACTATGATGGGAATAAAGCCAAAATATTAAGTTATAATATCCGAAAAAGAAACTTTGCAAGTAGAAAGTTGAAATATTTGTAAAACATTCATATAAAAAGATGGGGGAATCAGAAAAAAGATTGAAGTTGACTTTAACATGCTAAATGAGAAAGCTGAGATGCAGTGTATTCTTACAAAATAATAGAAAACTTCTTAGCATATATCTCGCAAAGATTTTCACCATGTGGGAAAAAGTTTGGGCACCCCTGTCTTGGGCCGCCACGGCTTCGGTCAGAACGCTCCGCTGCTCCGCTTGCATCTTTTTGGAACGGAACGCAGGCGTGCGTGCGTGCGCGGTCGTGCACCTTCTCATGCGCGTATTATCGGTCCTGCGCGCCATCGCTAATAGCCAAAGGAATTTGCATCCGCTTTTGATGCCGTTTGTTTGACTAATCCGCAAAGCCTACCTCGCATTGCGGCGGAACCTTCCCAAGCGGCGGCCATCGTGTGTGATTTATGGGCCGAACGACAATAAACCCCCCACGGTTATTCATGTGTAAATGCTTGAGTAAGAGGGCATGCGATAATTTAGCTGCGCTTCCACAATAAAACGCACGAGATTCCATATGAGCGTCCATTGAGCCTCGTGACAAAATGGCTTCCTTTCAGCGCATGATAAACACCCTCCGCGCGCATTCACGCGCATTATCGGGTGGAGAGAAACGCACCGAATGTCCCGCTGTTGCATTCACGCCGTTCCCCCAAAACGGGATTGTCACCGCGGCAACCGACGGACGGCGTAGAGATTCTATAATTAGACGGGAGAGAAAGGGATAAAGATTTTTGGCAGCTCATAATAATTGTGTCCAATCAGATCACCTTCTTTTCATGACTCGTTAAAATTCCACCGGCGGATCAGTTTTCCCACACAGGATGCTTACGAGGCACAACGCAAACAAACAAGCGAGTCTTTGGCGCGAGATTACCACCAAATCTTCTCAACAGTCCATCTAGTGTTTCTTTCTAGTCGTCTTACGTTTAAGAAAAAAAAAAAAAAAGTGGCCATCAGGCGCGACGCAGCGCATTTGACCGCCCCTGTCTGACCTTAATCTGGATTAGTTGATTTTCTTCCCCGGGATTAACAGCCTGTGGCGTAATTAAACATCAGACCATTCAGCTTCAGTCCTGCTCGTGTTCCAGCGAGGCTGCAAAAAACGGAAAGAAAGCGTCCAACTTTGGGGTTTCATGCGTGGGAACCAAGGCCTCTGGCGTCACGGACGAAGCTTGTGGCCTCAGGGAGACGCTTTTTTGGGGGGAAGTTTTTGGGCGAGGGCATTCCTAAACAATGTGGAGGCACGCCCGCACTGAGGAGATAACAAACGGGTAGAAAGATGGACGCAGTCAGGCAAATCCCTGAGTCTTTCTTTTTTTTTTAAACAAAAAAGAAGATTCCTCGGTAGGATTTCAATCATAGATGCCAATTTTCTGCCATACCACAACATGGCTTTGCTTATAAAGCACGGGTGGCCGAGCTTTTCCCCAGCAAGGAAAACATAGTGACAAATGAAAGGGTGCAAATTGCGTGTGAATGCTGAAAAGTCACCGCATGAGGATCGAACCAGCGGCTACCAGGTTACCACGGCAGCTTGCACAGAATAAGCACAGTGTTGCATGCAATGTTAAATGCAAGATACGTTTCCACTATACTTCAAATATCAATCTGGGGAAAACAGGGGAATTTTTAGATAGGCAGCATGTCTGCGATGAGCTGAACATTTTAATGTTGAAGAGGCAAAAACAAAAAAGTTGTCGCTGTATGAATGCTACTGATGCCGCCATTTGGTGAATTGTATTCGCCAGGTCCTTAAAGAACCACCAGGGTGGAAAAACAGCAACATCCTGATGTATACTTTCCAGTGGGTTGCATCCAGCAGCTTTATCTAGCTCTGCATGCGCTTTAAAATGTTTCTAGTCCGCTGTGGTGTGAAAAGTTGTGCGTGCTAGGAGGGGTGTGCTGAATTTGGAGTTCAGTTTACATCTCCCTGCATCTATAACCCCCATTTTAGCAGCCGGCTTGATATTGGTATCAGGCGAGGCTGCAATATTGGTATCAAATTGGAAGTGAAAAGGTTGCATCGTGACACGCCTACCTGCTTGTGCGCTACTCACTGACGTTCAAAATCAGTTCTACTAAAGCTGACAGAGCAGTTTGCTCCTTACTGCCGTTACAACATTGGTTCTGTTGCTGCTGTGCTTGTCCATGAATGGGGTCGACCTCCTGTGAGTGACAGAGACGATGAAGGTCAGAGTTGACGCTGTTGGAATGAGGGGATAAGCATGTGGAGGACTTGTCTTGGAGACAAAAGGCCTCGGGGTAGACAATCCCAGCAAGCAGTCAGCACCTGCTTCCAATCAACGCTCGTTTACTGTATATCAGCACCACGCCACAAAACGGACAACCTTTCCCTTCACAGCTTTGTTTGGAGGAAAGAATATATTTATCTGACTCATGTGAGCAAAACTCGCAGGTTGCCCCGTGACGTCCGTCACCGCCTTAAAGCCTCCGCAATCAGCGCATCAACAGCTGGGGAGGCCATCAAGACGCTCGGCAGTGTCGTGTGTTTGTGGGAAACGCTGACAAATATTTGGACGCTAATGAATGGGGGCTGTCAGCGGGAAGGCGACCGCCTGCATGGCGGACGTTTCGAAGGGCGTGGTGTGGAGGCACGCAAACAGCAAAGGAAGGCTCGGCATAATGTGACGTCGGGCCGGGTTTTTGCAGATGTGAACTGGGTCTGACGTGGAGGAAAGACCACTGGGGATGCCACTGGAGTTTATAATATAGTGTCCCTCAAAAGCAAGTCCTTGCATCGCGGCAAGCATGATATTCTACCTTGCGTACCTGACGGTACGACCTTACTCAGCGTCGCTCTCGTATGACCTGCACATTTACTGTCCACTGAAAAGGACCGAACACACGGTCTCTAAAGTTCTGGCAACGCATGTGAGTTATTAGCTTGTTAAATGTGTCATGCCTTTAGCACGTGAGTGCTCCCAACACTGGGGGAGCTGTGGTTCATGTATTCCAACGACCGCTGTAACATTCCCCTGGGTGGTAGTGGTTAGAAGAAGCACGACTGCTGCCAGCACTGGGGAAGCTGTGGTCCACTGAGGGAACCATTAATTCCAACACCTACTGCGAAATTCTTGAAGATCTACTCCTTTGGCTAATAGCGGTTAGGGGAGGCATGAGTGCTGCTGGCACCAGGGGAACTGTGGCTCACTGAATTACAACATTTCCTCTGAAATTCCTCAATATCTACCCCCTTGGCCGGTTAGGGTCAAAGGAAGCATAAGTGCTGATGGGACCGGGCTAGCTGAGGTTAAGAGATGAATTTCTACATGATGTGAAGATGATGGAGTTGCCAAGTAAAATGCATCGTGGTTGTCTAGCACTGCCTTAATCCTCTTGGCCATGGAATTATGCCCAGTTACACAGGTTGGAATTCTCCTCCACTCCTTCATGATGACGATACTGGTGGAGCTGATGGACGTTACACAAGCCAAGGAGCCAGGTGTGGAGGAGCCTTCACCTTCATCTTCCTTAGCGGGACACTTGGAGAACTGACGTGTCCCAGTTTCCGTTTTGTGCCTTCAATGAACCGCAGCTCCCCAGTGCAGGCAGCACTTTTTCAATGGAGTCCACACGTTCGGTGGACACTAGATCGATCCTGCTTTACAAGCTGTACAAGGACTACTCTAAAGTACTGTATATCCACGTTTCAAAATATGATGAAGGGCACGAATGTACCAACATCACACTGTTGGCTCCTTGTCTTTCCGCACATTTCACACACACTTTTGTGTGTAATGTTCAGCATGAAAAATGAGCGACATAATGAAACCGCAATTGACTGCAATTAAACCGTCCCTGCAAATTTAGGAGCGGAGCGAGCCGAACCAGAAGCGAGCGTGCGGCCATGAATTGGCTCGACAGCTCGCGGGTGGGGATTTACAACCTGAGCGATGTTACAACACTGCGCGTGCGGACTGCATAAAGGCCACAACACTTAAGTTTGAGGAGGTTTTCGCCGGGAGAAGAACATCTGGCTCGCTTCTCTTTCTGTTTTGACTCGACACATTAAGCCGCTAGCGCATCAGCGTACGCCATGATGTCAGCGGTCATCGGGACCGGTGTTTTTTTCTCTCTCTCCATTTCAAAACAAGATTTCCTCAAAAGGATGAGGAAAGCTTTTAGCAAAGAACTTGGACGAGAAGAACGGGGTAGGAGGATCTGAGATGGCATCGTATTAAAGTCGGCTTAGGATAAACAGTGCAGCAGGCAGGAGACATAGACCAGCTGAGGCTGCAAATGGGAGCAAAAACCCAAAGTGAAAAAAGCATTTGCGGTAAAGCCACTAAAATTAAAACCCCTCACATCTTCTCATGCGTTTGACTAGAACTTAGGGTCCAGATTCAGCAGTAGTGATTTTTAAACAAAAACCTTTGTGCTTATAATCTCCACTTAATACTTAAAACTACACTAATTTGTACGTGGACACGGACTATTACACTCATTTATCAGCGCAGGGCATGCTGGGTAACTTCCTGTAGGAGGACGGTGCAATTACTCTGTGTGTCTTACATAGGCCTAGTCCAGGCTTGATTAGACTTGTTCTGGAAATCTCAGTTCGGGGGTGGGGAGGTTGGGCTGTTCATTGAGAGGGGTAATACGCGCTTTCGCTTTTGCGTCTTCAAAAGTGTCCAATACGACCAGAAAAGTCGCTACATTTGTCACCAAAATATAAAAAAGCCGTATCTAAAGGGGATCCTTCCTGCTACCTCTTCGTCTTCTCTTGCGATGAATCCGCTGTACAGATACATTCACAGACATTATAAAGTGTTTATAACTAACTAATAACAAATCTATAACTAAATGTATGAGGGAGACCCAAAAGCAAGTCTTCAGGGTCGTTTTGAGGACTTGGACTACAACTACATACTGTATCTCTTTAGCCGGATCTTGGTGAGCCCTTCATTTCAAAGAGCCGTACAAAAAACTGCGTCTAAGTTTTAAGAAGCCAGCCTAAAGCTCGTTTTATCTGTAATCTATAATCTATAATCGGAGGTAAAGAGTATCGATATCCCATCAATAGGAGTTACAACTATTTTGAAATATATACCTTATTTGGCACGTGTGAATTCAATTTTAAAGTCTGATCTGGATTCATTGTAAATATTTCACAGGGTGGCGCCAAATCACTCTGCTTTGACAAGGACGTCACTATTTTAAATTACCCGCTGTACAAACTCCATGCATGTGTGTAAACCATGACTTTGTACAAACTCCGTGCATGTGTGTAAACCATGACTTTGTACAAATCCCATGACTTTTTACAAATTCCATGCATGTGTGTAAACCATGACTTTGTACAAATCCGTGACGTTGTACAAATTCCGTGCATGTGTGTAAACCATGACTTTGTACAAATTCCGTGCATGTGTGTAAACCATGACTTTGTACAAATCCCATGACTTTTTACAAATTCCATGCATGTGTGTAAACCATGACTTTGTACAAATCCGTGACGTTGTACAAATTCCGTGCATGTGTGTAAACCATGACTTTGTACAAATTCCGTGCATGTGTGTAAACCATGACTTTGTACAAATCCCATGACTTTTTACAAATTCCATGCATGTGTGTAAACCATGACTTTGTACAAATCCGTGACGTTGTACAAATTCCGTGCATGTGTGTAAACCATGACTTTGTACAAATTCCGTGCATGTGTGTAAACCATGACTTTGTACAAATCCCATGACTTTTTACAAATTCCATGCATGTGTGTAAACCATGACTTTGTACAAATCCGTGACGTTGTACAAATTCCGTGCATGTGTGTAAACCATGACTTTGTACAAATTCCGTGCATGTGTGTAAACCATGACTTTGTACAAATCCCATGACTTTTTACAAATTCCATGCATGTGTGTAAACCATGACTTTGTACAAATCCGTGACGTTGTACAAATTCCGTGCATGTGTGTAAACCATGACTTTGTACAAATCCGTGACGTTGTACAAATTCCGTGCATGTGTGTAAACCATGACTTTGTACAAATCCCATGACTTTGTACAAATTCCATGCATGTGTGTAAACCATGACTTGAAGACGTGTAAACATTAAAAAATAAAGCAGGCTGCTATGCACTGCAGAACAACAGAACGTACATGGTGGACTGTCCCGAGGTGCAATTTGTGGCTCTGTAAAAAAGTTCAACTGTAAGAATGACTCCAGAACGGTCTTTGGGTTAATTGCATATGTAAGAAGCACCGGGCCGGGCTGGGTTTCCTAGCTGCGACTCGACTGCGAGTGGGAGAAAAATAAAAGTTTTGTATAGAAACAATTTGCTGGCTTTGAGGTCTCAGCTGCAAAAGCGAGAGGCTCTAATAGCCTTTTGACGTCTGCGTTGCAGCTTTGCGACGACAACACACAAACACATTGTTCTCGCTGCGTCTGCTACAGATTGCGTTGGCCAGCAAAAGCATTTGACTCAACCGCTTCCAAAAACAGCAGAATCTACAATTGGGCTCTAATGGCCCGCAACCTTTCTTCTCCTGGCTCATTATCTGGTTCTGCTGCTGCCGTTGAGCAGTAGACAGAACCCCAAAAAAGAGCCCATAAAAAGACACAGGGTGGAAAAGTCCAGTTACTGCAGTGCTGTTCCACTCCAGCCCTGCAGGAGGCACTGGTGCACACTTTGATCACTTAAATAGTGAACACACGTCTGCACTTCTATCTGTGCACTACCCTCAGCATATATTATATACAAGACCATCTTGGTTCTTGTTTGCAGAACTTTGGCCCTTTTAAACTGCACAGTACCTTCTCTACTTGACACGGCCGCCGCCGCTCCTACAATGGATCCTACAATTGTAGGTTGTAACAACCGCAATGCAAGATCCTCTTGCATTTCTGTGCTAAACCACACAAGCTTGTGGCAGCATTGCCCCCTCCACAGTCCCCACTTTGCTGCAGCGCCCCGTTTTCTCACTGCCCCGAGGCGCCTCTTGGATGAAACTAGTCCCGAGCAGATCCTCGGTGCAACTTTGCTAAAGTACGTTGGCAAACCACACGCCTGAAACCTAAAGAGTCCCGTTGGACATCGAGTAGGGAGCTTACCTCCATGAGACCTTAAGAGTCACGCTAGACACTGAGTAGACACCTCGGGGCTTTCCCTCGTACCCTGGACTCTCTTTCTGCAGACCCTGATTGGAGTCCAGGCGGGTACATTGGTGCCCTTCCCCTGGCATTGTGCAGTGGAGAAGCAGCATCGGCATTCAGCGTTTACACAAAAGTGAAAGTGTCCAAGTCATAAAACGGAGAGCGATGAGCACAAAAATACTCCAAGAGGTCAAAAGAAGGCGCGAGAAAGGCCCGAAAGAGCGTGGACAAAGTGTCCAGACTGTGCGGTGTGAGTTTTATTGTCTAACTAGTTTATAGCGACTAGCAGGCCTCGGCCATGTGAGGCGGCCATTCATCCGTCCAGACGCCGTGATTATTCCATGCTGGGCTTTGGGAGGCCGGGCAGCGTGCGTCTGTGTGGAAAACAGGCGAGGGAGGAAAAAGAGAAGGCCTTTCTTGTCTCTATCTCACAAGGCTGGCAGCGCCTAATTGCTTAATTTCATAAAGGGGGCGCTGGCTGAGGCCCTAGCTGGTTTTAGCATCACTAAACCTGCAGCCTTGGCTCCCAATTGGAACTGCAGGATCCGGGTGGGAAGTTGTCGCCTCCCTGTTTCACTGATGGGACATGATAGCATAACCAGCGACAACAGACCCAGGTGGGTTGTTTGAAAGCACACTCTCGTCCAACGGAATACGTGCCATATACCACATGGGCCTGGCGACACAGCGTCATAGCCGAGTGGTGCTAAAGTGCTAACATCAACGGCATGCTGGGATAGCCCGTTGGCTGAAGGAAAAACCACACGATCAAACCTAGCACTCCATAACTCACAAACGACATTTTAAGATGTGTAGCGAAGCCTGCTTCTCTGCAAAGTGTCGGGCACAAACACGGGCCGGGCTCATCCAGCTAGCCGCGGGTCAGAGATGGTACCATGACCGTGAGCAAGAAGGTTTTTCCATTTGAGCACCTCTTCTCTCAAAAGCAAAGCAAACAAGTGAGCGAGAGGAGGGATTTTTATCACAAACACGCGTTACCGTTTAGGCACTTTTGCATCACAGGGGAGCTTCTAAGGAAGCTGAATGTCACGCTGGGTGGAGTCGGCTCCAGGATTCATTTCAAGATGTGTAGCGAAGCCTGTTTTTTGTTCCCGAGGGGTGGGTGTACACACAAGGGGCAGGTCGGAGGTGGTGGAAGCTTTTTCCTTCCCGATGTCACGAAAAGACACCGACGTTTGATGAAACTCAAAAGCAAAGCAAACAAGCGAGGGAGGTGATAAGATTGGCATCCCGTTTGGTACACACCATACTCTTCCCACGCCATTAAAGTCTTTTTTCCATCACGGGCAACCATTAAAGGCGTGTTTTCCTTCCACCACTGAAAGCAATTTTCTAATTCATTTCATTCCCTCCCCAAAAAAGTCCTCCAGCGGAAAATAGTTAATTGTCTTTTTAGCCAGCCGCATGTCCATATTTCATATTTTCTTCAGCATGAAACTGAAGCTCGCTCCTCTTGGAATAAGACTGGCAGCAATAAAAGGCGGTGCCCGGGACTTTGCTTCCCCGAGTTTCCATGAGAGGTTTTCCATATGTACCGTCCCTCCACTTGGTGGTTGTTCCTTCGGAATTTCAGGAGGGAAAAAAAAAATCCTATTTTTAACACTGAAGTGTAATTTTGTCGTCCATGGACCTTTTTTTTTTTTTCACGTAACGCTGCTTTTCTGGCGGGGGGGCTCACGCTATACATTATATACCATATGATTTGATTTTATACTGTACCAAAATATTGATAAATATGTTTATTTGAAATACATGGCTGCTTAGTACAATACGGCCGCATGTGTTCATAAATTAGAAACATGAAAACGATCCAACATAATTTATAATGCAAAAATTATTATATTATTACATAAAATTTAAATTTATTTTAGAGAAATATTCCTTTCCTAATGTATTTTTTAATGCCTTTCCTTTAAATATTGTACAATTTGTATTTATATCCCTGTCCCAGCCACATGTATTTGTACATTAGAAACATAAAGCAATTAAATAAACAGCAAAATGAATTGATGTCATTTATTATATTGTACTAAAATGGGATGTAGAGTGAAATCCCCCTTTTGAATTGGAATTCTATTTAATTGCCACATATGCTGTTGCATAGTACCATATCCTGATGAGTAAAAAAGATAAAACAATCACATTTTAAAAATGTTTTACTTATATTATGCTAAAATCAAATAAAATCCAGTGTCTTGGATTTCAGCGCCTCCCCAGTGATGGCGAAGTGGATAAGCATGACGATAACCATAGAACCGGACTGTCCGTGTCTATCTGCTCGGTACAGTACCGCAGTCACTTATTTTTAAATGGCCACAGTTTGACCCCGGAACTGATTATTTCTGTTTCCAAGATTATTGTTATCTATCGGAAAACGCTTACAGGGCTGATGTTTAAACGGTTGCAGGCAGACATGAAGAAAGTCTCCATCAGTGTAAAGCCGTCGGCGCGCAAACGATCCCGTCGTGGGAAGAAAAACAACAAAGGTGTAACGGAAAGTTCCCTATCAGTTTGGCATCGCAGCTTTTTCTTGTGCTTGCCGCTACAAACCGAGCCAAAGCGGACCTTGTGAAGACGCCGTCGCCGGGGGTTGTGTGACACGGGACAAGCGTAGCGCCGCCTTTCCGCCCACCTTGACCCCCATCCCAGCACTGGTCTGAGGAGCGTTTGGTTGGAATGCCGCTTGAGTTCGGGCCCTTCAAAGGCGATAAAAATGCGCGCGTAAACACTCCCCCCGCTAGCTTAGCAGCTTTGGCCTCAAAGCGTTATCTGCAAAGCGAACCCCGTCTGAGTGATTCACGACGGGGAGACGGCGGGGGGGCTTTGAGATGAGCCAGGTCTAGGTGCGCCCCCTCCTCTCGCCCCCGCCTAAAGGCCAATCCGTCTCCATAAAAATGGCTGGAAATGAAAGCTGGCGTGTCAGCATGTTTGGAACCGTGACAATCTTCTCACAAGGGGAAAAAAATGGACGGCGATAAAGTATTAGTCCAACATGCTTGGGGAAAAAGCCTGACTTTGTGTATTATTACATGTCATTCTGGTTATTTCTACCGTGCAATGTGAGGGTTATCAAAAATAACTGGCGGGAGGAGCTTTCTGAGCTCATGCACGTGCCCGTGCACAAGTGAGCATATCCTGGGCTCTGACGTCGTGGCTTATCTCCAGTCCTTCTGTTTATGAAGCCCATGTGAGTTCTCATGCATGAGCACGGGTGTGTTCTGTTTTGTAATATTTCCAGTCATTCTGGTTGTCTGTCGTGACAATTGTTATTACCAACCGGCAAGACTGAATATGCGATACATCTTGTTGCAGTGCGAGCGGACGTGAATGAGCAAGAGCTTCTCTGTTTTGTATTATTTCGAGTCTTTCAGTTTGTTTCCATTGTCATTCCACTATCATTAATAACCAGAAAGAGGAGAGGTTGCAGGGGCTATGTGACACACCAAGCCAGTGCTAATGCGTGAGCACATTATTATGTTATTTTAAATCATTCTGGATGTTTCTATTTTGGCAATTATTATTAAAAACTGAGGAGAGACACGTCTACATTGGGTAGCCATGCAACATGTTGTGATTTTTTCTCTTTTTTGTATTATTTCCAGTCTTTCCGTTTATATCCATTGTGGCAGTTATCATTAATAACTGGCAAGAGGAGCAATTGCATTGATTATGCAACACATCTACAATGTTTAGCCATGTGAGTGCTTTTTTTCTTGTTTGTATTATTTTTAGTCATTTTGGTTATTTTTATTGTAACAATTATCATTAATAACCGGCAACAAAAGAGCTTGCATTCATTATGCAATACATCTACATTGGTCAATTACACAAGTGCATATGTATGAGAAAGTACTTTTCCTTTTTGTATTATTTTGGGGCAATCTGGGTATTTTTTTCGTGACAGTTATCATTAATAACTGGCAAGGCGAGAGATGGCATTCATAATGGAACACATCTACATTGAGCAGCAAGTGTGTTAGCATTGCTGGCATGCTAACATTGGCATAGTAGCATTTTTTTGTGGTTTTCCGAGACAGACACATGTGTACCTTTATGCTATGTGTTAGCATGCTAACATTAGCATGTCAGCATTTTAATATGCATTGCGGTTCGGCATCAGCATTGCCAGCATTCACATGCAATTTCTCCCAAAATTGCACAGGTCCCTAAATAGTGTCAAAAATGTAAAATATACACCATGTTTATAGTAATTTGTGTGTAAAAGGTTCTTGCTGTGCACATGCGTCACCTATTTACAATGTTTCACAGAAATCTGTGCTGCAGTTGCTGAATAATACCAACTAACAATACCGTCACCCGAAAGCGTCTGTGCTTGGGAGAGCTAATAAAGACGTGTCCTCACTCGGTTTTAGCAAGAAACTGCACAAAGAGCACATTTTTCAAAGCTCACCTGACAGGAGGATAAATTTCGGGGCTGATGGAGCCTTTGGATTTGACCCCCGCGTGCAGCGCCAGACGCATGTGCATCCATCAGCCCGGCCACGGCACTTTACAGTTCTATAAAAGTGTTACCGCGTCTCTGCCCGTCTCTAAATCAGCTCGGCAGAAGACAGACGTCGTAAGTAAAGTAAAACTAATAAGCCAGCAGCTAAATCTGAGACGCTTTCATAAATACCGGCCGGCAGTTAAAGCGGAGCCTGGCGCACGGTGGGGGGCGGGGGCGCTGTCCTGCTGCTGAGGCGGAAAAAAAAAGATATTTAAGGACTTCAAGCAGCGAGGCCGCTGAAAGATATTGAGTGAAACAGTCGAGAAATGTCACAGGATGAAAATCACAAACAGTCCTGCTTTCTTTCATCTCCACTTTCTTTTCCCGCGTGCATTTCCATCTCCCACGTTTCCACACCGTCTGTCAGTCGCTCTTCCCCACTCTCATCCCAAGCATTGAAGAGTTTTTTTGCGGGTCTGGGCGACTGGCTGGATGAGGAGATCGAAGGCAGGGGCACCGGGGACGGGATAAAAGAAGGTCCATAGAAATGCAAAGGAAGTGGCCAGTCGCTAAAGGCGAGGAAGTTCCCAGCGCCGCCACTTCATTAATTCACGCTATTTAACAAGCGGGATTGGGGGGGCCTTCTTCGGCCCCCCCAAAGCAACAACAGCGCCATCGGTAACTGACAACCCCCCGGGTGGAGGGGCTGCGGCCTCCGAGGGCGGCGCTGCAAACAGAGCCACGGGAAGCAGAACCTCGCCATTCACGGGTTCGGCCTTTATTTGTCATCCCTGGTCCCGACCCACCATACACAGTCCCAGTCAGGGGGCCTCTGGGGGTGGGCAGGGGGATGAACCTCCACATTTCCTATTAGGGTCTAGGAGAATGGGGGGCACATCGGATGCATCAGCGTGCACATGCGAAACATTTTTGGATCATAGAAAAAATAAATAAACAAAAAGATGAATAAAAAATATATATCAGAAAAAAATCTAATATTTAATTTTAAAAATAGATACAATTTAATACAATTAGAGATTCATATCAAACAAATGAATCAAAGCTTACCCTTACAACATGGCCGCAGCGCTGGACCTCATAAACATGCAAAATTTGAGGTGGCAAGTTCACCCAACTTCCACTTATGGATATGACCGATGACCGGGGGATACAATAACTCATTTAAGCGTCATAATTCTTCATGGCTTTTCTTTACAATTCTCTCAACTCAGCTTGGAAAGACGCTCGGCAGTCATTGTCCAAATGTTTCATCGTATCCAACAGCAGCTTCAGCCAGACGTGCAAAGAGGCCCGCCCGGCGATCCCAATGAGGCCGTAAGCTGACAGATCAGCGAGGCTCCGAGCCTCGTAACGTAACCCCGGCGAGACCTGCACGCGTGAGGTGTGCTATGATTGTGGAAGCAAAGCCGGGGTTATCCTCGGGCTGAATACGTCCAAATTCAATTGCGTTAATGCCCGATGTCTGAGAGAAGGAATCATAAGAGATCACCGGGTCACGCCGGGTCACGCCGGGCCACGCCGGGCCTCGCCGGGCCTCCCATTGCTCGGCGTTTCCCGAGGCGTTGAAATGGAGGCTAAATTCCCATATCTGTAGCCTCCACCTCCAGCTGCATGTTTATTATCTGACGACTGAAGATAAACACGTCACATGGTGTTATATTGTCAAGCGGCATTATGGCCATTGGTCGTCTGCTATGGTGGGACCGCAATGAATGGCGCCCGAAGAAAACGTCTTCTTACATCCCATTAAGTCGTCCCATCGGACAATGTGTGTCTCTTAATTACTGATATAGTTCTTTAGGGGGTCCAATGGGGACCACCGTGGTAGCACGGTCACGGAATTATCACAGTTGCCTTTCAGGGTCTGGAGAAATCCTCAAAAGGCTACCTTTTCAGTGTCACACAAGGCTTTCATGGTCTTCTCATCGGGGCCCTGGAGGATCCCCACCACGGCCCACACACACACACACACACACGTACTGAAACACACAAGTATATTCCTGGTGTGTTTATGGTGAACTTTCTCTTAAATGTTAGCAAGATATCAACAATAACAACACAATGGGATCATGAGCAAGGCACATGTCAACATATTGAGCCGTCCGCCGGGGAATTTCTTGCACACACAAACGTTCCCTCTCCTCACAATGACAGCATTTCGTTCACATTATGTCAATTTCCATGAGATTCCGAGTTGAACAGTGAATTAGGTTTTTATTGGCTGGTTCCGCAATTCCATTCCATTCCATTTTCCTCCGCTTATCCGGGTCTGGGTCACGGGGGCAGCAGCTTCAGTAGGTGAGTCCAAACTTCCCGGTCCCCAGCGACCTCTTCCAGCTCCACCGGGAGGACACCACGGCGTTCCCAGGTCAGCTGTGAGACATAGTCCCTCCATCGTGTCCTAGGTCTTCCCGGGGGCCTTCTTCCGACTGGGCATGCCCGAAACACCTCACCAGAGAGTCGCCCGGGAGGCATCCGGACTAGATGCCCGAGCCACCTCAACTGGCTCCTCTCGATGTGAAGGAGCAGCGGCTCTACTCTGAGCTCCTCCCGGATGGCCGAGCTCCTCACCCTATCTCTTAGGGTGAGTCCAGCCACCCTACGAAGGAAACTCATTTCCCCCGCTTGTATCCGCGATCTCGTTCTTTCTGTCATGACCCATAACTCATGACCATAGGTGAGGGTGGGAACGTAGATTGATCGGTAAACAGAGAGCTTTGCCTTCCGGCTCAGCTCTCTCTTCACCACGACGGTCCGGTACAGCGACCGCATTACTGCAGATGCTGCACCGATCCGTCTGTCGATCTCACGCTCCAACCTTCCCTCACTCGTGAACAAGAACCCGAGATACTTGAACTCCTCCACCTGAGGCAAGACCTCACTCCCAACCCGGAGGGTACAGTCCACCCGTTTCCGACTGAGAACCATGGCCTCGGATTTGGAGGTGCTGAGTCTCATCCCAGAAGCTTCACACTCAGCTGCAAACCGCTCCAGCAAACGCTGAAGGTCACAGCCTGATGAGGCCATAAGGACCACTTCGTCTCCAAATAGCAGAGACGAGATTCCGCGATTCCGTTAACCGGAATATTATGGTGACTTATGTGTGGGAGGTGTGTTAGCATTTCAATGGTGTGAGAAGCTTAAATGCTAAAAGAGCTACGTTTGAGCTACGCCCACAAAGTGTTGGGCGGGCTTATCCAGCTGCCGGCGGGCACTGAAGAAGGAGGTTTTCCCTTCAAAGGCAAGTGTTTGAGCACCTCTTTGCTCAAGAGCAGAGTCAACAAGTGAGGGAGACGACATATTACCGTTACAACACCATTAAAAGTTACTTCTGCTTTAAGCGGCAGTGGAAACACTCCAAGGATGTTCACAGGAGCCACAGAGGCCGCTACACCGGTGGAAAGGTTAGCACAACGTGTCATTGATCATGTGACTGTGACGGGGAGACATAATCAGACCACAGAAGGCTTGAATCGCCGGACCGCCGGTTTACTTTGCTGTCACTCATGGTCACGCTGTCATGTGTCCAAGTCGAAAGCGACCACTCCAGCTAAAATACATTCCTGGGTGCAAACATGCTTGCTAACGCTAGCAGACACGCCAAATGCAATGCTAAAGCAACACTCCCCTTTTTTCCATCCTTTCCAGCCGCCTGATGGCTTTAACATACACGGACGGGCAGAACGGGCTGCCTCCACTTTCCCCCCTTAGCCAAACAAGGGGAAATGCCTGGGAATTACCTGTTGGACCCGAGAGATCTTGGCGAGCCTCATGCCAGGCCAAAAGGGCTTCATGAAAACTCTCCCTTCAGCAAACAAAAGGCCGCGCCAGGAAAAGGCCCTCGGGGGCAAAATTTGCTCATTAATTCGACTTAGCTGCATTTTGCACGGTTTTCAGGACTGAAAACTGACTGACAGAGCCTCCAACAAAAGCGGCATTGAGACATCTTCGCTTGCGTGGCGAGAGTCGTTCCGGCTAGATAAGGCTGTTGTCACGCTACCAGTGTGACCACTGCCTTGGCGAGAGGAAACTTTCCAATCCGGACATCTTCAGTCCGAAAGGCCACTTTAACAGACTCTTGTTTCAACGCAACGTGCCGTTCCGTCTCATTGCCCGAGCTTTGCCATTAAAATGGGTCAAAGCTTTTTTACAGCGACGTCTTGCCAGGAAGGAGTGCAAGCCTCAATTAATTGTCAAAGTCCTGCATGAAGTCAAACGGTATGGAAAAACATTTTGGCCGGGGAGATACTGAGCACGTCATGCCTCTTTCCTCCTGCTTGTGCTCTGCACTGCTTCATCTGAGTCACGGCGATAAGTGCTGGTGGAAAAGACTGGCCAGGCGTCCTTTGAAGGCAACAAAAGCCCCCGGTGGGACGGTGACATCTCGGCATGGTAGCACGTAATCTCAGCAGTCCCAGGCTGTGCTGCTATTAGCATGGCGGCGTCGGAGCAGTCAGATCCTCATCAGACAACCACAGGACGGAAAACGGCAGACAGAGCGAGAAAGGCAGGATGGAGACCTCCGCCAAGGTGGAAAGTTTGTGTGGTCTGCTTACAGCTCAGACGATTTCTGCCACAGAACGCTTCAAAACTAGCGCATTTTCTGGACTATAAGTCGCATCAGTCAAAAAAAGGCACATATTTAGGGCTAAATACCTGGGAGTCTGAGTAGGTTAAGTTCACATAACAAGCCAGCGAGTCCAACAAGCTTGTTACCGGTAAGCAAATACACCAAGCTCCTGATCCCATTCCACATCACTGAAGGCACTGGAACAAGTCGCATAACACTGTAAGGCGGATCAGCCCAATATGGTAGACAATCGTTTTTAGATGGCACTCCACCTTCGGTCAGGGATGAGATCCAGCCCCAAGTGGAGGAGTTCAAGTACCTCGAGGTCTGACCAACAGGCGGATTGGTGGAGCGCCTGCAGTGATGCGGACTCTTCGTCATTTACCGGTTGATCTATGTTGATCTATGTTCCTACCCTCACCCGTGGTCGGGAGCTTAGGTTAGTGACCGAAATTACACGATGAAATTAGTTCTCCCTGAGAGATCGAGTAAGAAGCACTGTCATCCGGAAGACTGTCTGAGTAGGGACACTGCTCTTTTGCACCAGATACCTCGCTGGGGATATGTTCAGGGCACATCTGACATTGGAGGGACTATGTTGTTGAACTGGCCCGGGAATGTCTCAAGATCCGACAGGAGGATCCAGGGAGAAGGAAGACTGGGTTTCTCGTCTTATTCGACCTTAGAGAGGGTAAGGACGGATGGATAAATTGTTTTTAGGAAAATTATCATTCAAAAGTTGATCTTTTTTTTTCAAGTAACCAAAAAAAATAGGTTGTAGGATTTCTCCTATCATTGCAAAAAAACCAGCAACTGGACCAGCCGCCTCTAAAAGCAGCAGCTTGGATGACGAGACAGGTCCAGAGACGAGCGTGAGGTCATCGGTGATGAATGAAAGCTGATAAAACGACAGGTCTCTTTTCCACCCAAGAATGGGTGACATTTGATAGGGGGATCTTTTTAATTGGGTTATCTGAACTTTCTCAGGGCGGACGCCTTCCCTGACAGAAGCGGGTGAGCTTGATCCCTGACCTCACTTTCTGGCTAGTTTCACTTCTCGAGCCGGGGATGAGATATTATGAATTACTGCTAACTTTGCTGTGACCCATTTTACCCAGTGTGCGGGCGCTTTTTTGGTATTTTTACCCCACCTACTTTCTTCTGTGGTGGGGTTTAACCTCGGGTCACCACCAAGTTCTTAATCAGTTCAGCACATGACCGTGCCTTTCAATCCCCACATACCAGGAGAGACGTACTCCCTGATACAGTACATTACCCTAAAGAGCTCACCCAACAAAATAGAGGGTCCGTTTCGCCCCCTCCGCTTGAAAGTGAAGGGTCCTGATACATCAATAGACAGATTTTGGTGTGGGCTGCTAGGGGAGGGGAGAAGGAGCACTTCTCCGGAAAATCCACACATCAAAAGAAGGCGGTATTAGACTGAAAGATGAGAGGGGGAAGTGCGGGATGAGGATGAAGTCGCTCCACAAAGTAAGTACTTTGGTCCCCGAAAGGAAGAATGCGAGGGAAGCCAAGCGCTAAAGTCCTTTGCAGTCTTTGGAGCCCCCAGTCTGAAATATCCAAATGGTAACCAGTAGACATTCTCAGGGAAGGCCTTCTTCAAACACACACTCACATAGCACAATCACAGCTGCACCACTTTTTGAACTCATAAAGTGATTTACCAACACGTGATTATGTCTTTCTTGTTGACAGTAGAAGAACATTCAAGATGTGACCTGATGCTCCTTGGAGGGAAGAGTTACTGACAATACCGGTATCGGTTGATATCGATGTCGGACAGTATCTAAATGGAACAATGGTCAGAAAGCAGGTATAGAGCATCTCTAACAAAAATGTACCATGATCTTAGAGTGTTCCACTCTCCATTGTGATCTCATTACCAGGAAGATGCTAGGGTGCTTGGAGCGGGTGGGGCGTGGGGGCCCAGCAATTTCCTGGGTTAGGGGTCAAAAAAGTTCTCTCAAAAGGTTAGACGGCAAGTCGGGAGGGTTAAAGTGCAGCCTCCGAAGTTGTAATTCTTTTTCCTGGTCGTAAAACCTTCAGGGTTTCACCCCACCACCTCCTCCTCCCCCGTCTTTTGCAACAAACTAACACCACAGAAAGTAACCATAAATCATTTCTCTGTCTAATTAATCTGTCCTCAAGACCGTAGATTGGCTGCACGGGCCCGGATGATTTGCTTGACTGACTGCTGCAACGCATTTTGGGCCACTGAATCAAGTTTGGAAATATTTCTGGCAAATCCTTGTCAGCATACAAGTCGCTATTCATGGCGCACTCTGGAAGTCTGCAGCCCACATACAGTACTTATCATCAGGAGGCCAACAGAACCAGGGCCCTCTCATCAAAGAAAGGACCCGATAAGAGTGGCCAGATAACCTTTGAGTGAGACGACAAGTCGGACTGAACTTGAAACAAGAAATAACGAAGGGCGGTGCTGATGTCAGCATGATTTACAAAACCCTTGTAGCGGTGCTTCCACTTTATACCAAGCCTTTCGCAATATTTCACCTCAAAAGTGTGTCAAAATTCTAAGTTTGTAATATTCTTACTACTTTCAAAAAAAGTAAATAAAAATGCTCTTTATTTTCAGAGCTATGGTTTTTCAGGTGTTCACCAGAAGATGGTGTTGCCCGCTTAGCGACTTTGTCGCAATAGTCAGTGGGTAACCTGGGCCCCCTAAATACTTGTGTTCAAAAATGGGTATGTATAGCTCTTCTCAACGAGCAGCAGGTGCCACTACCCCATCTGAAAAGCAGACCCGGGCCGTTCTGTCTTGTTTGACATTAAACAATTACACAAAGTGGCAGAACTAAGTTTTGATTTTCAAGTGTCCTACTCACTTTGCTGACATGTAATAGCCAAACATGCAAACTTGATGACTACAGCATTGCGTCCCGCCCATCTAATGGATAAACCTCATTTTGGGCACCCACACTAGCCTGCTTAACGCCCTGGTACCCTGGCTAACTTCTTGGTAGTCTGGCTAACTTCCTGGTACCCTGGCTAACTTCCTGGTAGCCTGCCTAACTTCCTAATAGCCTGGCTAACTTTTTGGTATTCTGGCTAACTTCTTGGTAGTCTGGCAAAATTCCTGGTAACCTGGTTAACTTCCTGATAGTCTGGCTAACTTCCTGGTAGCCTGCCTAACTTCCTAACAGCCTGGCTAACTTCCTGGTAACCTGGTTAACTTCCTGGTAGTCTGGCTAACTTCCTGGTAGCCTGCCTAACTTCCTAATAGCCTTGCTAACTTCTTGGTAGTCTGGCTAACTTCCTGGTATCATGGCTAACTTTTTGGTAGTCTGGCTAACTTCATGGTAGTCTGGCTAAATTCCTGTTAACCTGGTTAACTTCCTGGTAGCCTGCCTAACTTCCTAATAGCCTGGCTAACTTATTGGTAGTCTGGAAAACTTCTTGGTAGCCTGGTTAACTTCCTGATAGCCCGGCTAACTTTTTGGTAGTGTGGCTAGCTTCTTGGTAGCCTGGGTAGCGTATTGGTAGTTTGGCTAACTTCCAGGTTATTTGGAAAACATCTTGGTGGACTTGCAAACTTCCAGGCAGCATGACTAATGCCTGGTAGACCGGCTAAATCCTTGGTAGTCTGGCAAAATTTCTAGTACTGTAGTCCCGCACTCGTCTGGATAATTTCCTGGTAGTCCTGCTAAGTTCCTTGTAGACTGTAACTTACTGACAGCCTGGCTAACATTTTCTGGTAGCCTGGCTAACTTATTTTTGTATTTGATCCTGCAGTTTTCATTGCACGTGTTTATGGTATTTCTGTGACTTTGGTTTTAGATCATTTCTCTGTTTGGAGCACTTGGCGGTTGGTGCAAGTTTGCCCTTGCGGGCTGCAGTAGAAATTGTTATTGCACAAAATTTTATTTTTTGGGGGGGTTTTGGCAAACAATGACAGTGAACGGCCACTAGTAGTCACTAGTGAGGCGTGCTGATGCAAGTGAAGAGCACTTGTCTGCAAATGAAGACGACAAACAAGCCCTACACTCAGAGGTGATGGGACGCTGAGAGGCAAGGGGGGGTCCGTGTCTGTGTGAGGGGTGTCAGGGGGTCAGAGAATGAAACGGCAACACCTCTGCAGCCACTTGACAGAAAGAAAAAGCAAGAGGCTGGAGTGGGGGGTGTTTGAAAGAGGGTGGGAACAGCACTCGAACACCCCCCATGGAGGACACAAGCCTCCCAGCATCAGTCAGCGGCCGAGGGGTGGCGAGGGGGGGGCACACAGGGGCTACTGTTTCCATTCAGGTCTTTGTCTCCCAGGAACGTTTTTCGCCTGCCCCCCCTTGTCAATACAGCACCTATCAGAGGCTGAATGGCCCAATCAGCATTCCCATGAACGTCAAATCGCTGACCTGGGAAGGCGGTGACAGCTAAAAGTTGGAAGAAGGAAGACGAGGAAGGTAAAAAGGAGGAGACGTGGCCGCGTCCTCGCTGAAAATGATGTGATTGTGGCCAATTGGACATAGCTTTTAGGAGGGAAAACATGACGCTGGGAATTCGGAAGTGGACATTTAACGGCAGCCTTCTGACCCAATCAAGTGGAAGAGAAGACAGGCTTTGTCCGTTCTGGCCCGCCCAAGAAAAAAGGGAGGAAAAGCAACGTAAAGATTTTGCCAAGCTTTTGTCACGCCTGGAGGAGCGCCTCAGTCGAGTGCTGTCAGATCAGGAAGACAGAAAGAAAAACAGCCGTGGTCGCCTTTATGGCGACAAAAAAACAAAAACACTTTCTCTCGCGGCCAAGTCGGGAGATCCCCCATAGACGGGAATTACACCGTTACTTTTCCCGGCATTTGCATTTAAAAGATGGCCTGAATGTGGCTCGTCCCCCCACCCCCGTGTCCATAGAAACACTCCAAAAGGTGGAAAATTCACTCGACTGAACTTTAAACGACTTTATTAAAGTGTCACTAATCAGAAGTGAAAGACAAGGTCTTAGTGTTGTGCGGGCGAAAAATAAGAGCGCCACGCTTAATGACCTGTTAAGAGCATTACTTTGAAAAGCCGTGCTCACGTCTCCTTGCACAATCGGGACCGAGAGAAAAAAATGAATACCAGAAATATTCCAAGTGTTGGAATGTCGTGTTGTGCCTTCGTGTCGTAATAAAACTTTAAGAAGATCATAATCAAGCAATGACTCGAGAGGAGCCAAGAGAAGATCATCAGACTGGAAGAGCTTCCTTCTCTTCCTCCGTCTTTGGACCAAAAGTAGTCAATGATCCCACCATTTAAAACAGGGGTGTCCAAAGTGTGGCCTGGGGGCCGTCTGTGGCCACCGCTGTTTTTTAATTGGGTCGCGGCACGTCCTAAAAATAGATATTCAAACCAAAACAAGAACAAATTGAAAACTACGCAATAATTGTACAAAAGTAAAGCCAAAATACTGGGAGTTGTGATATGAAAAACAAAGAAACCAACAATAAAGTCTTCATTTTTGGAAAATTGGGTTGCAGAAAAAACAATGTCTGAGTATTATGAAAGTAAAATCAGATTTTTCAGAAGAGAATTTCAAGTTGGAACAGCAAAAATGTAAAAAACCACGTCAAAATTCTAAGAGATAAAAGTTGTTGGGAATAAAGTCAAAATATTATCAGAATAAAGTCAAAATGTTACAAAAACTAGCTCGTCGTGTTACAAAAAGAAAGATCAGAAATCAGAAATGTTAAAAATTTGTAATTTTAAAATTACAAAATCAAAATAGTAATAATAAAAGAAAAACATATTTGAACAAGAAAAAAGTCAAAATTGCACGGGAATAAAATTGTCATTTTAGTAGAATAGAGTTAAAATATTAAATAAAAACTTTTTTTTAAAGTTGTAATATTATAAGAAACAAACAAAACAAAA
>QODF01000009.1:4674328-4690371 GCA_024372805.1 Oostethus manadensis | reverse complement strand
CCATAACTCATGACCATAGGTGAGGGTGGGAACGTAGATCGATCGGTAAACAGAGAGCTTTGCCTTCCGGCTCAGCTCTCTCTTCACCACGACGGTCCGGTACAGCGACCGCATTACTGCAGATGCTGCACCGATCCGTCTGTCGATCTCACGCTCCAACCTTCCCTCACTCGTGAACAAGAACCCGAGATACTTGAACTCCTCCACCTGAGGCAAGACCTCACTCCCAACCCGGAGGGTACAGTCCACCCGTTTCCGACTGAGAACCATGGCCTCGGATTTGGAGGTGCTGAGTCTCATCCCAGAAGCTTCACACTCAGCTGCAAACCGCTCCAGTAAACGCTGAAGGTCACAGCCTAATGAGGCCATAAGGACCACATCGTCTGCAAATAGCAGAGACGAGATCCTAAGGTCACCAAGCTGGACTCCCTCAACGCCTTGACTGCGCCTAGAAATTCTGTCCATGAAGATTATGAACAGAATCGGTGACAAAGGGCAGCCTTGGCGGAGGCCAACGTTCACCGGAAACAAGCTCGACTTACTGCTGGCAATGCCAACCAGGCTCCTGCTTCAATTGTACAAGGACCGAATGGCACGTAGTAGCGGGCCACCAATCCCGTACTCCCGGAGCACCCCCCACGGTACACCACGAGGGACACGGTTGAATGCCTTTTCCAAGTCTACAAAGCACATGTAGACTGGTTGGGAAAACTCCCACATACCCTCCAGTACCCTTGCAAGGGAGTAAAGCTGGTCCAGTCTTCCGCGACTGGGACAAAAACCACATTGCAACTCCTGTAACCGAGGTTCGACTAACGGGCGTACCCTTCTCTCCAGCACCCTGGAGTAGACTTTCCCAGGGAGGCTAAAGAATGTGATCCCCCCTATAGTTGGAACACAACCTACGGTCCCACTTTTTAAAAATGGGGACCACCACCCCGGTCTGCCAGTCCAGAGGTACTATTCCCTACTTCCATGCAATGTTGTAGAGACGTGTCAACCAACACAGACCTCCAACATCCAGAGCCTTGAGGAATTCCGAGCGGAACTCGTCTACCCCCGGAGCCTTGCCATTGGGGAGTGATTTAACTACCCCAATTACCTCAGCCACGGTGATAGAACTGTCCACGTACGTATGCTCAGACTCTGCTTCCTCCACGGAGGGCATGTCAGTGGGATTGAGAAGGGCCTCAAAGTATTCCTTCCACGACTGACTATATCCTCAGTCGAGGTCAGCAAGACCCCGTCTGCACAGTAAACAGTGTGAACTGGGGGCTGCTTCCCCTTTCTGACGTGTCGGGACGGTTTGCCAGAACCTCTTCTAGGCCGACCAAAAGTCGTGCTCCACAGCCTCACCGAACTCCTCCCACACCCGAGGTTTGCCTCGACCACCGCCAAAGCCGTGTGCCGCTTGGCCTGCCGGTACCCGTTAGCTGCTTCGGGAGTCCCGCAAGCCATCCATGCTTGATAGGACTCCTTCTTCAGCTTGACAGCAGCCCTAACCCCCCATCGAGTTCGGGTCTTGCCGCCACGGTTTGCTAAAATAATTGGCACTTTTTTTGTACCGCACAAAATGAAGAATCAAACATATGTAGCATATTTACTTTAGCGGGAAATCAGGTTCTATCTTTCAACATATACTGTATATTCAACTTAAAAGCTTGGGAAAAAAGCCTCTCTATTGTGGGAGACTAATTTGCTCAGCTAGCTAGTTAGCCTATCTTTAAAGTTGACTTTTTGTCTACGCTAGCAGCTTTTCATTCTTTATATCAGTTAATGCGCTCACCTAACTAGTTAGCTTGGCTTTCTTTTTTCCCACAAAATACCGAGTCACAGCGTATTTATTGTTGCAGCTAACTAGCCCATCTAACAAGATAACCATTTACGCTAGTGACCTAGCTTGTCTAGGAGGGGGCTGGTTAGCCTAGCTAGCTAGTTGGCCTAACGTTCGATACACTCGTGTATTTGTATTGTATGACGGATTATTAGGGCCACAAAAAAATCTAAGATTTCGAGATAAAAGTTGTATTTTTATGAGAATGCAACGGGACAGCAAAACAGAGCACAAAGCATGGGTTAGCATCATCTCACATAAGGCCCCCGTTTCATAGCTGTCTAAGGCAATGCCTGTAAAGTCAACAAACGACTTTTATTCCCGTAAAGTTATGACTTTACTCTCATCATATTACAAACCTTTTCTGCTAAACGTACGATGTTATTGTCGTAAATTTACGACTTCATTTGACGATTTTAATACTCCATCCTAACAGGCATTGCCCGAGACAGCTATAAACACAGGAGACTTGTGGAATTGGGACCAGGAAATGCAATTGTGGAATTGTTGACGTAAACTTGGGAACAAAAATAGCAAATTGAAGAAGAATTTAGGAAAAAAAGGGCGGCAAGGCCGCTGCTATCCTGATTGACGGGTGAGACCAGCCAATGACGGCACAGCATACTGCTAGTTCTACACACATGCAGAGAAAAATAGCGAGGGTCCGCTCGTTTCAGCCTCCGTGTGGCGTGAAAAAAGAAATTCCTGGGATTGTTCCGACGAAGCCACCAAACACTAGCAGATGTGCGGCGGCCCACTTTAAGGACGTCACATCCACTTCATATTTCAACAGTTGCCCCCTTAATCACCCGAGCCTCCTGGGGGCAAAGGAGGCGGTGGGGGGTGTCGGGGGGCACAACATAGCCAAGAGCAGCAAGCATGCGGCTCCTTTTGACAGTACGATGGAGGATGGGGGGTGAAAGTGTTTCCATATGAGCACAGCTGGCACCACCGACGCCTGAGGCCATCATGGCCGCCTCCTCCTACGGCGGGCGTCGCGTGGAAAAAGTTGAGGGAATCTGGACTTGTGCCGATTTCCTTCGCGTTAGTCATTGATCTCAACAGAAGACAAGTCCAAGACAAAAAAAAACGCTACTTGCAGCACGTTCAGTTGCAAAAAGAACATTTCTCGATTGGAATATGAAGTTATACATTCAGAAGAAAGTGGCGGGGGGCGGGGTGGAGATCCTTCTGGAAAACTCATAAAACAAAAGAGAAGGGGCGGGAGGGGGTGATAGAATAACACGGACTCTCTCGCTGCGGCAGTGCCAGTCTATCTTCTCTCGGGCCTCCATCTTCCAGCTTACTCTCAAACTAGACCCGGCCACCGCCCCCGCCCCCGCCCCCGCCCCCGCCAAGCTTGTGGAGATGAGCAGTACCGTTCATGTCGACTCTGCAAGAAACTCCCCGCTACATTTGTGGCTAGTCGCGTTTCATGTACTTTTTCGTCTGAATGTATTTGTTGCGGTCCCAATGTACTGGTGGCGGGCAGCCGCAAACGAAGGTACGGGAAAGGCTCCTTAAAATGCAATTTCACTTCTAAACCGTCACCAGACTCTTTCTCGTCGTTTCAAAATGATTTCTTCCCAAATGTTCTCTTTTTATTTGGTAGCAAAATAAAAAATGTACAAATAAATCCAAGAGAAGTAACTGTTTTTCTGATTCTGAAAAAAGGAAAAAATATCTATATATTTCTTTTTTCTTTTATCCTAAATTATGATATGAAAATCGTTTTTTGCATTTTCCGTGATTTTTTTTTATATTTTAGCCAAAATCATTAAAAATAGTTTTAAAAAATGCAACAAACGGACCTTGTTTTTCTGATATTTTCTGATTTTTTTTCCAAAAAAATATAAAAAATACAAAAATATAAGTGAAAGAAAATCAAGCAAAAGCAAATTTGTTCTTCTGATTTTTTTAAATGCATGGAAATTCAGTGATTTCTTCCTTTAATTTAAAAATACAATTTTGACTATTTTTCAAATTACATATTTAATAAACTAATTTAAGTATTTAAAATTGTGTTTCATTCTTTTGCTGAAATACAAAACTATTTGGCAGCAAATTATTATTATTTTTTACCAAAATCAAAACTGTACTATCAAAATGTTTTTAAAAAATGTAAAACTATTTTACAAGTTTATTAAAATATTCCAAAATGTCCATTTGTTTTTTAATTACTACAATAAATGCATTCATTTCTTATAAGCAAATTTGAGGGTTTTTTTCAACAAAAAAAGCTCTTTATGAATAAATATATGAATACATAATAATTACAATAAACAACATAGTTTTCTGATCAAAGTATTATTTATGAATACATTATTATTTAAGAAACCGATTTAAGTTTAAATATTAAATTGTGTTTCATTAATGTGATTTTTTCCCCCCCACATATCAAAGTTTGTATTCTAAAAAAAGAAAAAGTCAATACTATAAAAAAATAAGTAAAATATTCCAAAATTTCCTTTTGTTTTTTGTGTTCTTTGAATTACTAAAATAAATGCATTCATTTCTTTTCAGCAATTTGGAGTTATTTCCTCAACCATTTTTAAGTAAACAAATAAATAGAGAAATGCAAAAGTATAATTTATTAACACGCTATTAAATATATAACAAATGACATATTAACATATGTTCCATAACTCCACAGTACATTTATAGTATTTATGAATGGGGCCTTCCAAGTCCAGCAAAAGGCGGGGAGTTTACTTTTTGTTCTTGGTGGGAAAAGAGGCTTGAAGGGGACAAGAAGCGCAGGAAAGTTACTTTCGATCGGAAAACCCCAAAAAGCGTCCTGAGGAGTTCGTACAGTAGATGTACAGTAGAACATTTTCGTTCAGCACCCACAGAAAATGTTCCTACCTTCTACCTCTGCTCGGATTTCGGATCAACATTTGCTATACAAGTTTCAACGATAAAGGTCGAGGAAGTTAATGTCATTGTCAAATAAAAAGAAAAACATCCAAATAATACATTTTTTAAAATACCTCATTTATTGCTGAAATCATTTTCTAAATTCCTCCCAGGATTTGCAGGAAATGCAAAAACAAATCAGCACCCACCGAAAATTCGGGGCAGAAAAGTTTAGAGGGTGTACGGCTCTCCTACTCTAAATTTCAGATCGACATTTGCAATCGAAGTTTCAAAGCTAATAGTCGTGGAAGTCAAAAAAAAATAAAAATAAAAAAGTTCCAGTGGTGCACAGCCCACCTTCTACTTCAACATCTACTCCGGTTTCAGATCAACATTTGCAATAAAGGTTGTCAAGAAAGTCAGTCCTTAAGAATTTCTTTTAAAAACAAAAAAAAATCATTTCATAAGTAACAATTAAATCAATAAATTAAAAAGTATTATTTTATGAATGACTTCAATTATTTTGGTACATATTTGTCAATATTTGCGTTTGAAATTAAAATCTTGTTTCAGTACCTTCCACTTCTACTCTGGTTTCAGATCAACATTTGCCATAAAAGTCTCCATCCCATTCGCCACACAGAAAGTCAATGTCAAATACAAATAAATATATTTGATAAACTACATAGATACTTTTAAATTGATTTGAATTAATTACAAAAAATTTTTTTAAAACTGTTTCCGCGCCCACGGAGGGTTTTGTCCCAAAAAGCAGATTTCGGGATGCGATTTATTCTCATGGATTTTGGTCGGCAGGACTGGAGGGATTCTGACGAGGCATCAAACGACCGCAGAGGGGACACCTTTTTCTTTCCCATAATGCCTTGCCAGGCAGCCCGCATCTGGAGCTCCAATGTTTCCATACCACACACACCCCCCCACACCACCCCCCCACAGCGTCCGCCTTCCAGCGCCGGGCAGCAGCGAGGAGGAGGAGGAGGAAGGCCAGCCGGCACCCACCTTCTATTTTGTTTTTGTGTTTTTTCGACCCGTAAATCTGCCGGGCGGCGACGCTGGCACGGACAAAAACACAGCAGAAGAGGCGAAAAGAAAAAGCTTATCGGCTGCAGAGGAAGGCCTCGATGTGTTTACTTTGGAGGGGAACAATGACTCCAAGTGCAGGCGGGACGCGACCTCGTGTGATTTGGATCGCAGTCCGGTCTGGTCTGGACGGGACCGCATTGTGGACAAACAAAACCTCCAGAAAAACAAACTCCTGAGGGTTCTGGTTCATTTTGTGTTTGCATCACAGTCATCTCTCTGTGGAGGCCCGCCACAGATGCATTTGGACCACCACATACAAATCTGGTGCCACCCGTTTGCCCCAACACATTACGGTGGGCCTGGAAGTGGAAAGTGAAGTCTCGCCGACTGCAAAGAGGAAGCGAACACAAAGACTCGGGACGGGAGGTGGAATTCCCGACTTCTGCTCGACTGAATCGAGCGCACGGCGCGTCCAACTTTCTTTCAAAGCGCGCAAACCTCTTAAAAAGGATTTGCTGTTTCTCCGGCCACGAGATCCCGCTTGTTGATGGAGCGGACGCAGCCAAATTCTCCGCATTTGAGGGGTTCCAAACCACCAGGAGGGGACGCCAGCTAACCCTCGTGCGGCCAATCAACGGCAGAAAGGGGAAATAGAGAATGCGACAGGGTCACAGCCCCGTGCATGCAAACACACACACACACACACACACACACCTCCTCCCGCTCGCTAGTAGCCACCGGGTATCTGGCACTGGAAAAACATTAGTCTAAAAGTCTGCAGGTTTACCCTACAGCGCGCCACACCGCCACGCAAAGGACGCCGAGCGTGAAACCGATCCGGGGGGACTGGGAAGGCGGCTTCGTTCGTGAGGCAGACGCTCCACGCGAGGAAGGAGAAGGCGATCGCCTCCGCCGCCTGGAGCCAAACGTGGGGGAGAAGAAACATTTGGTACCGCCGGAGAATATTCCGGGCTTTGGCCAACTAGCAGCCAGTTCATCCTTCGGCGCGCCGGTCCAGCACCACGTAGGCGCTGCCTTCACAGCCTCAAATCCGTCGTGAGGCACAAAAGGAATAAGAAGAAGACACGCCTGGGAAACACACGGCGCAGGCCCGCCACAGACGCATTTGGACCGCCACAGATTTGTGTCAAAAACTAAAAAGTTTGCATACAATACAATCTTTTAGATTGAAAAATAATGTTTAATAATTAATAATATTGTTTGATTGAAAAACATACCAAATTACAGTTTTGGATAAAACCAGAAAAAAAGTCACCAATATTGCCTGATTTTTTTTTAGTCTTTTTTGCTTTCGTGAGATTTTCTTATTTTGTTATGATTTTGCATAAAACAAAAAACCCCAAAACTGAAATATTCTTGAATCTTTTTTCAAATCAGAAAGACAGTTGCTTTAGTTAGATTTTTGTAATATTATAACTTATTTTTCTTATTATTCTGGCCAAAACAAAACCAAACATTTTCTGCATTCTGTAAAAATCAGAAAAGCAAAGTTGATTTTGTAAAATTTTCTTATTTCTGATTCTAATTTTGGACAAAACAAGTCACAGAAATTGTCCACATTTTTGAAAATCAGAAAAACCAAGTTGCTTTTTTTTTTAAGGATTTATTTCCTTTTTTTCTTATTATTATTTTGGTCAAAACAAAAACAAAATCACATATTATACATTTTCTGCATTTTTTAAAATCAGAAAAACAAAGTTTCTTTTGTGCGATTTTCGTATTTCTTCTCATTTTCGAGAAAGAAAATCATTGAAATGTTCCACTTTTTTTTTTAAATCAGAAAATTGCTTTGTTAGATTTTTTTAAATATTATTTCTAAATAAATCACCAAGCCTTCCTGTAATCAGATAAACTGAGATTTTCTTATATTGTTTTGTATTTCTTCTTATGATTATGGATAAAACCATAAGTTGCGTTTGTAGAAGACCTGCATGAACTTCCATCAGCGTTTCCCGTACATTCCTTCATTTGTGGCAGCCCGCCGCAAACACATTCAGACACACACAAAAAAGAATACAAATCTAGTGGGGATATTTTACGGGGAGTCTGACAAGAACGCGCGTATCGCTCTTCTCAACGAGCAGCGGGTCACACTGTGGGCCCCGCCCCCACCTAAAAACCGCATCTTACGTTTGTTCCACGCAACACAGTAAGAAAATGAGGCACATTTTGGATGATGATGGTCATTCTGCCACCCCCCAATGCAACCCAACGAGGCCACAAATAGATCGCAGTCCTGCGGGAAACTGCACTGTAGCCATTGGCGGGCATGTTTATCAACATTTTACACACAACGGGCTTCTAAAGGTGGGTGCCCAAATTCTGTAATGGTGGGACCAAACACCAGCACCACCAACAGAGCACACACACTCTGATCCCACTCTAATACTTTCACCCCAAACATAGGTGCGGCTCGACTCCGCCACAATAAAAACACACAAATCCATACCCGCTGAGCATCTGGGGCCCCTGCAGGTGTCCCTAATTTACTGGCGCGCATTTGCATCCGGAAGCTCACGTTTCACCCTCTTCTGCCCTCAGCATCTTTTCAAGCAGGCTTAGGAGGTCGTCCAATTTTAATGGTCACTTATTGCCCCGTGGAGCGATTCTGGCTCAGATATTGCGACACCAGACCACCCCCAGTGCCAAAGCAGCCCGCGGGGCCTGAAGTGGAGCCTGCTAAGTAGCAGTGGAACACACGCGGTGTATCACACGCAGACGCTAGAAGGCCACCGAATGTTCATCGTGAAGCCCTCATTTTCGGCTCGCATGCAAGCGAAGGGGCATCCATCCCGGATCGTAACGCTAAACGCCGGAGAACAAGGTCTTCCCGGTCGCGTCCGACAAAGCGGCGGTTTAATAAAGCGCAGAAGAGCAAAGCAGGAAGCGAGTTAACGAGCAGACAAACGCATTAGGTGGCTGCAGTTTTCTGTATGTGTTACTTGGACACCCTCCATCCGTTCCAGCATGGATCTCATGACTCCATCCAAACATCCCTCAAGCGAATGCCAACACTTGAGTTCGTGAACTCCTCCCTAACAAACAAACTAACTGCAGCCAAATGAAAAGCGGCTTTCCTGCACCGGGGGAGCGGTGAAAAAGTTAGCAGTGCACTCACCTCAGCACGCTGCGTTCTGGGCTGGCTGGCGTCCGTCTCGACGGCGTAGACGTCCACCAGATAGAGGTCCGATCCCTTTTCCCTGTCCAGCTCCTCGGCCGTCTGTATCACTCCGGTGTGGCGTCCGATGGTGAAAAGTCGTCCCACGGCTCTCCCGTCGCTGCGCACCGCCACGATGTAGTACTCCACTTTGGTGGCCGACCCCCGCGGGCTGGAGGCATCTAGGGAGATGACGTTGGTGCCCGGCGGCTGGCCCTCTTTGAGGATGGTGATGTATTTGGGCTGCGTGAACACAGGACCGTCCAGACCCTGCAGGATGATGGTCATGTCCGTCCTGGAGGTCTTACGGTCACCGCCGTGGTCAGTGGCTGACACTGTGAGCGTGTAGACTAATCGGGAAGGCACGAGTTGGGAGGCGAGGCGGATGTCGCCGCTGTACCTGTCCATAATGAAGGTGTCCGAGTCCCCTTCCACGAGCTCGTATTCCACTTCCCCGTTTTCCCCCTCATCAGGGTCGATTGCCACCACTGTTGTCAAGATGGAACCGACTACGATGTTGGGCTCTGCCACCAGGGCGTTCTGGGATACAAAGGCGGGAATGTTATCGTTGAGGTCAGTGACCCATATTGTGACGTTCTTTAGGGCAAAACGGCGGAACTCAGAGGGCACGGCCTGGTCACTGGCCTTTACCGTCAGCTCAAAGAGATTGGAGAACTCCCTGTCGATCTCCTTGCTGGTGTAGATGAGGCCAGAGCTCGGGTCGATGCTGAAGTGGCCTCCTCTGGGGACCTGCTGGATGATGGAGTACTCCAGCAGTCCGTTGATGTCTGCGTCTGTGTCGTGCGCCGTGATGGTCATGACGGAGGCTGAGATGGGAAGATTCTCAGGGATGGATTTGAAAATGTCCCCGGGGGTGAATACGGGGGGGTTGTCGTTAAAATCCCTCACGTGGATGACTATGGGAATAGACGAGGAGCGTTGTGGTCTGCCGTTGTCCCTCGCTGTGACGTTGAGTTTGTAGAAGGACTGCGTTTCGTAGTCCAGCTTTCTGAACAGAAAGATGCTGCCGGTGTTGGGGCTGATGCCGAACGTGCCGTGATTGTTTGTGGCGGTGATGCTGTATGTTATGTCGGCATTCTGTCCCGAGTCGGCATCGGTCGCCGTCACAGAGGCCACCAATTCGCCTGTCCTCATGTTTTCAAGCACATCTACCGACAGGGAAGATGTGGGGAAGGTCGGGGAGTTGTCGTTCTCGTCCAGTATGCTAATGCTAAGGATGCAAGAGGAGCTCAAGGGCACGCTGCCAGCATCAACAGCTATTATTTTCAGAGAATAGGAGGATGTTGACTCATAATCCAACTTTCCGACTAGAGTGACTTGTCCAGAGCTGCTGTCGATGCCGAACTGTCCCTCCTCGTTGCCCTCAGCAATGCGATAATGAACCAGTCCATTTTTGTTCTCGTCTACATCGGAGGCGGAGACACGCAGCAGCTGGGTCATGTTCTGAGCCGACTCCGAGATGGAGGCCTGGTAAATGTCTTTGGTGAACTTGGGCGAGTTGTCGTTGATGTCTTGTATGTAAACTTGCACTTTGGCCTGGTCTCTGAGGGGCCTGGGGAGACCCTGGTCCGACGAGACAACAACGAAGCTGAAGGCGGCGGCGCCTCTTTGTCTCATGAGCGACTCACGGTCCAATCGCAGCGTGCTCCTCAACTCCCCCGTGATGGCGTTCAGCTCAAAGTTGTGCTGCGGAGTCTCAAATGAGTATCTAACGTCGCTGTTTGGACCCGAGTCCTTATCCTCGGCGTAAACGAAGCCCACCAGCGAGCCCCTCTTCTGCTCCTCCTCAAAGTGAAACACGTAATTGGTGCTGTTAAAGAGGGGACGGTTGTCGTTGACATCGTCCAGGATCACGCTGACATTGACGGTGGCGCTCAGCGGCTCAACGGCCCGGTCTGTGCCTACGACCACTAAGTCATATCGGTCCTGAAGCTCTCGGTCCAGTTCTGCTTTGATGTACAACTGACCGTCTGGAAAAATACCAAAGATGTCCCCCGTGTTGCCGCCGACAATGTCATACATGATCTCCCCGTTGAGACCGGAATCTTTGTCTGTGGCCTCCACTTTGAAGAAGCGGCTGTTGACGGGTTCCGACTCCGAGATGGCAACCTCGTAGGAGAGCTGCTCAAAGACAGGGGAGTTGTCGTTGACGTCGTAAACGCTGACGATGAGGACTAAGCTGGAGGTGTGCCTGGGGACCCCCGTGTCTGACGCCAAGACCTCGACCTCGTACGACGTGGTGGTGACCTCCAGCGGCCCGGTCAGCGTGATGAGGCCATGCTTCTCGTGGATGTGAAAGAGGCCTTTGGGGTTTTGCTTGAGGTCGTAGACCACCGCGCCGTTCGCGCCCTCGTCGGGGTCGGAGGCTTTGGCTTGGAATATCACATGGCCTGTGCTCCAGTTCTCCACCGCGCTAACATGCTCCACAGAGTGAATGAAGTGCGGCGCGTTATCGTTCAAGTCCTTCACCGTGATGTTCACAAAGGCCTCTCCTGTGATGTCACCTGCTCTGGCTACAACCTTCAGATGATAAAAGCCCCGCTCTTCTCGGTCAATCTGACTGGATACTGCGATCTGACCCGCGGCGTTTACTGTAAAAAGACCCCTTTGGTCCCCTGAGGTGATCAGATAGGAAATATTCGAGTTAAGATCAACGGTTGAGGCGGACACTGTCCCTATAACGGTCCCGGCTTCCACATTCTCAAACATGACAAAGCTATAAACTCTCTGGCTAAAAATGGGGGGGTTGTCCTGCGTATCTGTTACAGTCACGGTCACGATGGCGTGGGTGTGCGAGCGCAAGCCGCCGCCATCTGTTGCTGTCACCTGCAGCTGATAAGTAGTTTTCACTTCTCTGTCCAGCGCCGCTAGCGTGCTGATTTTGCCCGTGTTGCTGTTAATGTGGAACTTGGACGTGTCCCCTGCTGTGATTATGTACTTGACCGTGCCGTTACGACCCAAATCGGGGTCTGTGGCGGAAACGGTGGTGGCATAAGTGCCAGGGGGCTCATTCTCTTTCACGTTAGCAAAATACTGCACAGGGTAAAATAGGGGCCTATTGTCATTAATATCCCTCAGGGTGATGTTTACTTTTCCAAGAGAGTGCAAAGGAGGCGTGCCCGCGTCTGCTGCCCGGATGTGGAGCAAGTAGGAGACCTGATCCTCCCTGTCTAGCTCGGCGGCTGTGCCTAACCGCCCCGACGCGGCATCCAGGCGAAACAGTTCCTGGACACCGGCTGGCGTCTCTGCGTCAAATGAGAACCGGATTGTTCCGTTCTCTCCCAAGTCGTCATCCGACGCGGACAGCACGAGCAGCTCAGCGCCAGCGGGGGTGTGCTCCACCAGAGACACGTGATATGTGCTCTGAGGAAAGGTGGGCACTTGGTCGTTGACATCAGTGATGCTGACTATGAGTTTAGTGAAGGAAATCTTGGGCTGCAGCCCCTGGTCTTTGGCGCTGATGTTAAGCACAATTTCAGATGCCACCTCCCTGTCCAACAAAGCAGCGCTGGTAACCAGGCCACTGTTCTCACTAATGGAGAACCAACCCAAAGAGTTTCCAGACACCAGGGAGTAACGCAGGTTGGCATTCTGCCCCGAGTCGCCGTCTGTTGCAGAAACCCCTCTAATGTAGCTGCCTTTGGGGACGTCCTCACTGATGTCAACCCTGTACAGCGCCTCCTGGAATATCGGCGGGTGATCATTAATGTCGTTTACAAATATAACCAAGCTGGCGAAAGACGAGCGCGCCACGGGTCTGCCGTTGTCTGACACCGACACGGTCAGGTTGTACGAGGAAATTCTCTCCCTGTCCAGAACGCTGGCCACTTTGATCAGACTCAAATTGGGCACTGGGGACGTATGCACTTCAAAGTGTCTCTGCTCGTTGCCTCCTAAGATGGACACGGAAATGTTGCCGTTAGCGGTGGAAGAGTCGGAGTCAGACACTGTGAGCAGAGCCACCACGGTGCCAATTTGAGCATTTTCATCCACCGAGGCAAATTTAGACGTGGTGGGGAAATATCGGAACTTCACCACGGGGTCGTTATCGTTCACGTCTAACAGCTTGATGGTGGCCTCAGCTCTGCCCGCCAGCGACGGCACCCCGTTATCTACGGCGTGAATAGTCAGGGAGTACTCTCTCTTACTTTCGTAGTCCAAACTCTGCTTTATGATAATAGTGCCTTCTTTGGGGTCAACGTGGAAGGGCGTGCCCTCGTCTAGAAAGTACCTGACCTCGGCGTTAGTCCCGTCATCCTGATCCGACGCCGTGATCTTCAGGATGCTGGAGCCCACCGCCGCATCCTCAAACACGCTCGCCTGATACTGATCGTGCTCAAAAACAGGCGGGTTGTCATTGATGTCCTGAATGGTGACGTTCACCTGCAGGTAGCCAAACTTTTTGGGGTCCCCCTTGTCCTCCACTTCGACCAAGAGCTGGTAGAAGGGTGTGACTTCCCTGTCCAAGCCTCCGGTTGACACCAGGTGCAGGAACGCCCCCTCCCCGCTGGGGTTGACTGTAATATCCAAGCGGAATTTCCTGTTCTGGTTACCTTTCACTATTCGGTAGGTGGTGTGGTCCACTCCGTTACTTCCTATGTCGGAGTCGGTGGCCGTGTCCAGGATGACTTGTCTTCCGCTGCTGGCGTCCTCCTTGAAAGACACCACGATGGAAGCGTCCGGAAACACCGGAGCGTTGTCGTTAATATCCAAAACCACGATCCTGACCTCTGTGGGGTAGGTGGGCTGGCTGGACAGCACCACCACGTTGACGACATCGCTCTGCAGCAGCTCCCTGTCGATGACGGACGAGGTGGAGATGACCCCCGTGGTGGAGTTGATGGCAAAAAGTTTGTGGTTCTCACTGAAGCGGTACGTGAAGCTGGCTCGGGTCTCTATCTGGCCCACGTAGGTGCCCGCGGGATGCTCCTCCAGCACCTGGAACTCTTGGCGGACTTGCGTGGACGCCGAGTACCGGGACAAAGTCCACAGGAGCAGCAGGAGCGACGGAAGCCGCGCCGAGACGCCGCATGAGCGCGCCATGGTGGAGTCAGCCAGTCCGGTCCTGCTTGCGTTCTCAGACACGGTCCATGCCGATGCTGCATCCACGCCAGAGCATTGTATTCCTCTGTGCACTTACGTGCGTGTGCGCGCGCTCCTCGCTAATGCAAGAACATCCAGACGAAGGTGAGAATCCTGCAACGTCAGCAACTCGGGCGCCCGAAAGCCAGTGGAAGGAAATGATGAAGGTGACCCAAAGTGCAGCGAGGAGCCGTGAAGAACCGGTCCACTTCGTGCCTGCAAGTCCCGCTGAAGTTGCGACAAAGCTGGAGTTGGAGCAAACTCCCTCCCAGCCGCGATCCCATTGGCGGGCGGGCGGGGATCCTTGCGCGCGTACGCGCCGCCTCGCTTTCTGTTGTCGCGCACGCACGCTGCCGACGCCACAACGCAGGCTGTCAATCATGTCAACATTATGTCCAATATTAAAGTGAACTTTTCCAACTTTGGGACGCCAGGGCGTCTGGTGGTCCTAAATGTTGGTGAGCAGCACCGCCTAGCGGCCAAACGCGGTACCGCCTCCTGAGGCGCGCTGTTGCCAAGCAACATGTTTGCACGCGCAGGCACGTCCACCCTGATTTCACCCAAACGGTTGCGAGAATGAACACCCGTTCAACTGTCAAAATGCAAAAACCTGCAGTCTATCACGAAAAGTGTCGAAAAACGGGTTGCTAAAAGTCATATTCTAAAAAGACAAAGAAAAAGCTATTTTATGAGAATAAACTTATACAAATCATACAAATAATATCATTTCAGAAGCGCAGTGGCATTATTTATACCTGCACACATTTTAAAAGTCAAAATACTAGGAGAAACTAACAACAGAAAATAAAGTTGTTATTTTGGGAACGCTGGGATGAGGGAAAAATTCTAATATTACGAGAATAATGTCCAAATATTGAAAATAAAAGCCATAACCTTACGAGGGAAAAAAATCACAAGAAAAAAGTTGCAATAGTTGAGAATTAAAAACAAACACAAAATGCAAAAATGGAAAGAAACAGTCGTAATTTGAGGAGAATAAAGTAAAAAAAAATAAGAGAATAAAGTCATATTCCTATAATTATATATTTATGATATTTGAATACAGTATATACAATATTTATTTACTGACATAAATGGCATGACTTATAATATTTACAAGGAGAATTTAGTAAAATTCAGAATAAAGTCCAAATATTAGGAGAATAAAGTCATATTCTAGCTACAAAAAAACAAAGTGCAATAAATTTAAAAAGTCATTTTAGTAGCATAGTAGCATGATTTATATTATTAACATTGTAAATAATTATATATTTATAGTATTGTAATACAGTATATACATTATTTATTTACTGACATAAATGGCATGAGTCCAAATATTTACAAGGAGAATTTGCAAAGTTAATTTCGGAATAAAGTCCAAATATGTGGAAAATACAGTATATGGATTTACGTGATAATATCTGAACTGATGACACATCGGATGCAATAAATCCACAAAAGATGAACAACTTTAATGTGAACGACCTAACGGCGTGTTAAGGTGTCCGTTTATTTTGCGTATACTTGATTGTGAAAGGCTTGGAGCTTTCCAGAGGCAGGTGCCATTGATGGGTTTTTCTTGACTTCACTTCTCTCTCACAGCACCAGGGGGCGGTGTTTCCCTGAGCGTGAGCGCCACAATGCTCAGTGGCTAGCTTGTTAGCTTCCTGTGTTCTGAAACAGCAATGAATGAGATGTCCCTTTGGTAAAACAATAACCGCATTACTCCCAGCGCATAATAATCTTCACCTACTAAAAATGTCTGATAATTCAAGATAATTCCAGCAATGAGGCTTATGTTTGGTGTCAGGATGAGGCTTCTGTCTGTCTGGACGCTAAGTAGGACAGCTAACGGGACAGCTAATTGAATTACAAAGTGGGCCGGACTGACACTGAGGACAGGCCGAGAGAGCAAATCAAAAGTAGATTAGCAGCCACAGGAGAGGTTTGGCTAAACCCGATTAGCTAACGAGCTTAGCCGGGCAGCACCGCGGATGCTTTTGATGGACAAAGGGGGGGGGGGGGGGG
>QODF01000009.1:4638937-4674049 GCA_024372805.1 Oostethus manadensis | reverse complement strand
GCTAAGGGTTAGGGTTAGGGCTAAGACTTAGATTTAGGGCTAGGGCCTAACGCTAAGGGTTAGGGTTAGGGCTAAGACTTAGATTTAGGGCTAGGGCCTAACGCTAAGGGTTAGGGTTAGGGCTAAGACTTAGATTTAGGGCTAGGGCCTAACGCTAGGGGTTAGGGTTAGGGCTAAGGGTTAGATTTAGGGCTAGGGCCTAACCCTAAGGGTTAGGGCTAGGCCTAAGGGTTAGATTTAGGCCTAGCTCTTTAGGCCTAAAGAGCTATGTGATGCTATGTGATGCTAACATTTGTTTCTTCCTGTCCCACTTGTTAATGTTACGTTGTTGAATGTGATATAGCATCAAATACAATGGAAAAGTGGAGCCTAACCCTTAGCCATAGCCCCTAGCTCTAACCCGAACCTTTAGCCATAGCAATATCCTTAACCCTTAGCCCTAGCTCCTAGCTATAACCTTAACCCTTAGCTTTACCGCTAAGGGTTAGGGCTAGGCCTAAGGGTTAGATTTAGGGCTAGGGCCTAGCGCTAAGGGTTCGGGCTAGTGTCTAGAGGTAAGGATTACGGTTATAGCTAGGGGCTAGGACTAAGGGTTAGGCTCCACTTTTCCATTGTATTTGATGCTATATCACATTCAACAACGTAACGTTAACAAGTGGAACAGGAAGAAACAAACGTTAGCAACACTTGCATAGCTATGTGATGCTAAAGAGCTAGCATTGCATTTTTAACTGCAACATCATCAATCAGAAGTATAGCACTCATGTCTGTAGCTGGCAGAGATGCATTTTAGGATGTGTAGCGAAGCCTGCTTTTTTCAAAAACACGTTTTCCTTTTCAAGCTGTAATCTTAGCGAAGTTACATGACGGACGGGAGGTGAAGGACAAGCTCAGACCTCGCTGAGGTGCTCCGACTGAACTCTCCTCACACTTCCTCCTTTTGAAAACGACTTCAGAATACAAAAAACGTGTAATAATGTTTGAAGACTAATAACGTTCTTTTCCAGCCTTCTTTTAGTTTGAACTTTGGCAGGAAGGAGGTCGGTCCTGAGGAGCCCGGAGGTTGCCGGTTCAATACCAGTCTCCTCATCCAACGCCATTCAAGGGTTTCTTTTTTAACGAGCAAATCGCCTCAAGCGCATGCAGACGCGTTTAAGTGCGACAGGAAAGGAGGCACAAAAAGCCGATTGTTTGGGCGTGAGGGCTGCTTCTCCGAGCAAACACTCGCGCTGTGTTTGCGTAAGTGCATGCTTTTATTGTTGTCTGGCGCTTCTGCAAGCGCGAGGGCCTGCCGTGTTCTTGCGCGGCGCCACATTGGCTGACGAGAGCGACGCGTAAAAGGTTAGCAAAAATAAGAATGATATATTTTCATCAAGCTGCCACTTTATAATCACACCAGCATTACTTGGAGGTGATTTTCTTCATACACAGTAGTTATGCAAAATAATATATGAAAAAATAAATAAGACAAAAAATAAATATTTAGAGTTATATTTTTAGTTTCTATCAAGAAGCTAACGAATAATATGAGAAAATCATAATGATCATATTTTTATATCACATATTATTGACTCGCTGTGGCGAAAGGGAAACGTTGAAAGTGAAAAAAAATTGATATATTACATTTAATAAAGTACGATTTTTATTCAAAACAAATAACTACAAAATAGGAAAATAAAGATAGTAATAAAAAAAATAAATGCTACACATATGATCAGGGTTTTGTTTTTCCATTTTCCATTTTTATTATTAAATAGTAATTTTACACAGTCAATTATTCATTCCTACAACTTAAAAAATGATATTTTCTCATTAAAAATGATATTTTATCCCTTTTGGGGTGGGGTGTGGTGGCATGTAACAATTAGATTTTTTTGTTGTGTATGATTTAGCGCTAAAGCAAAAAAAGAAAAGTGCAGTGCATGTGATACCAGATATGACCGACAGGTGTCACTGTTGCATCACTATAAATGTCAAGTAATAGAATTTATGGCTCTTTGTGGGGAGCCGAAGCCGCTCTTCTCAAAGAGCCGTTCAAAAAAAAGTAGTATTAAGTTTTGAGAAGCCAGACTGGTCTTAACTTGTTTTATCTGGGAAATAACCACTGGGAGGCCTCCTTACCATCTAACTGGGGAAAAAAGAACGGTTCTCAGCTGCGACTCGGTTCCCGTTGTTCATGTTAACGAGCCGTTCAAAAGAACCGGTTCATTTGTGAACATCACAACACTGAGACTGATACTGGTCGACAGACAGAGGTATCTATCTATCTGTGGAGAAGTTTCCCTGACAAGAAACCAGTAAGGACGCTTTAGGAGGAAATGCAGATATACAGTACATGGTATGCGACATCTGAGTTGTTCGTGTGTAAATCTTTTCCTTCACATTAACGAATGACTTTAACACACCGTCCTCCAGTCCTGCTATTACCCAGGGTTCCATGGCACGTTTGTCAAAGATAATAGCGGTGAAGCGCCACTCCATGATGTATGTCTCCAAGACGAGCCATGACTGCGGGGCAAAAGCAACCCTCGTGATTGGAGTCCCTCAATCCAGAGATCACGTATCATGAATGCTAAGTTGGATCCCTGAGGCGCGCCATTAAGTAAGTGAAAAGTCAACATCATGAGCGGTATCAACTGCGGGGCGCCTGAAGGGTTTCTTTTCAAGCGTGAATCAGAAGCTGCGCTCACACTGAGGCCTCAAACCGCTCCACTGGTGACATCTCGTTCAACACACTGGCTTTGTGGCTAAACGTTACAAGCTCTGACAGTGATGTCCATTGGGCTGGCTCTGTGCTGCGCTGCAGTTTTCGCTCCCGGACTAATCTGTGCAGCACGCTGTGCAAGTAGCTCATGTCATCTTGTTGCAGCTTGAATTCAATGTGGAAGACAACGACGTGGTTTCTGGTCAACGGTCCCCTGTTAAGCACAATTGCCTTTTTCAAAATGATACTCTTACACACCCCGAGCTAATTGAACCCGCACGGGGTATACAGTATGCCCACACTTTATAAAAAGGCTTCGCTACACATCTTAAAATAAATCCTGGTGCTTTGTCAACTATCTGCCAATCAGCCACAGACATGGGATATAAGTTTCATCATGTTGTTTTTCTTCCGCGAATATGCTAACCTAGCATGATGTTGCTTGTAAAATTTGCCCGTAATGTTAGCTCTTTAGCAGAGGCTAAAGTAATTAAGAATGTCCACCCATCCATCGTCTTATTGGTTAAGAGAGGTCAGGTCGCAAGGGCAGCAGCCTAACGCAGGACTTCCCTACTTCGTCCAGCTCCTCCTGGTGGATCTTGAGGTGTTCCCACGCCAGTTGAGAGACAAAGTCTCTTCAACGTTCCTACCGGTTGGACGTGCCCTGAACACTCCCCCAGGAAGGTACCTGGGAGGCTTCCAGACCAGATGCCAGAGCCACCACATCTGCCTCATCTCAGTACGGAAGAGCACTCCAAGTTTCTAGCAGATGACAGTTCTTGTCACCTTATCGGGAGAACCCAGCCAGCCTATGGAGGAAACTCATTGCCGTCTGCTTGAACTTGCAATCCGGTCTTTTTGGTCACTACCAAAAGCTCATTAAGAATGTGAAAACAAATGTTCACATTCACTTTTATCGCTCCTGCATTCCTCTGGGAAAAATGTCCCCCTCCATGGAGGAACAGTATTAGGTATCCAGATCTGCCCCACAGTATCATCAAGACAACGGATCATGTTGCACCGTTTTCTATGTTTTCTGCTATTTCGGATCGGTCCCGGTGCTTCACTGAGGCAGGAAGTGTGCTGTCGGCACTTTTCAGACAGCAGAAAGTAGTTGTGACAGCGAGGATTTAGCAACTTTACAGCCATGTTTCAGGTGTTCTGTGGCGGTGTAGTCAAACGTTAGATCGCTCACAGACGACTGTCGGTGCCACCATCGTCCATCAATGCTGGATAATAACTGTGTTAGCAGAGGGATCGGGACAAGAAGCCTGTTGGAGGGGAACAATTTGTCAAATCCACCCTGACGGCTTGCCGGACGGTGGCTGACTGGGTAGCAAGTTCGCCTCACAGTCAGGAGATTCAGGGTTAAATCTCCGATGGGCATCACTGTGTGCCGTGCATGTGTGGGTTTTCTCCGGGTACTCCGATTTCCTCCCACATTCTACAAACATGCATGTTAGCTTGAGGTCTGTGCCATTCAGTCCATTGATCAAACTGGTTGCCAGGCTTTGACAGAAATCCTGCATGACCACATGCATGCATATGGAATTGTTTATTGTTTTTATGTTTTAAACGTTTTATCTTAGAGGGGCTAGCGGTAGTTTAGAGGTTTAGCAGACTTTGGTGGAGACCAATCCAGTGTGTAGTCCTGAGAAAATCAGGATAACCGATGGTTTATCTAGGACTGTACTACATTATACTTTTAGGGGTACAAAGCCTCATCACTTGGTGTGGTACTTTACTTTGGACCCCTGACTTTTACCTACCTGTGCCTCTTTGGCCTCGGAAAAGGTACAAACAGTGGCCTTACTACCCAGAAATTGTAGTTTTTGGTTTCTTTTATTGAGGAACTGGAAGGCCATTTTTGTCATTGCTGGTTCTGCCACTGACAAGCCGTAGTCCTTCAGCATACTGGGGTTTCCCGAAGTTTGGGGTCTCCCAGTTTTGTTTTTCAGAGCTCACCCATTCTTTGAATAAGCAAACAAAGCCAGTAGTTAGCTTATCATCAATTTGTTGGAAGTTATCTTCTGGAAATCGTCTGTTCTGTAGCGCGGTGATATTCATTTGTTATCAGACCGGATATATACCGAACAAGGCAATTTGACCAGAAGCACCAACATGAGTTCCTTTTACGAGGAAGTGAAAGGTTACTTGTGGTCGACCAGTTGCTGGTTCCGCAATGGGAACCAGTTTTCTGTGTTTATTTTTCCATAGTCATCCTTCGTCGTACTTTAGGTGTCTTCCAGTCTTGTTTTCCTACACAATTTGTCCCGAGTACAGTTTTTATGAAAAAACTGTGCAACAAAGCCCACCATTTGGTGTCCTTACATTTGTCACATGTTAAGGGTACCGGCTAGTTTGGTCGGGCAGAAGTACACGGGGAAACCTCACTCTCTGACAATTCAGAGTCGCGCTGGACATTGAATTGACAGCTCGATAGCTAGCACACTCGACTGTCATTCTGAGAACCCTGGTTCCGGCCCGGCTGAAACGCAAGGATGGCTGAGCCAGGCGGGGACTTTTTGTGGGGCTCGATAAAGTAACTACAAACCAATTTGAGTTAGTTTCATGATGAAAGCATCTAATGATGCTCTGAAGCTTCACAGTTCCTCTGGAACCTACTGAACTATTTAGTCCTGACGGCGTATGAACACGTGGAGCATTTGTCTGAAGCGTTATGATCAAATAATAATGTCTGGGGTCTTCTTGATGAGACGGTTTGCTTGTCCAGTCATCTTTACCTGATGATTCCCAGATTCGTTCATCTAATCAAGCCTTCCCGCTCGTCCCACAGGACAAAACCGCCGCTAATTGTTTAGAATAGAATAGAATAACGACCTCGGTGGATGTTTGAATGTGTGCTCTCGCTCTGACACATGAATCCTCCATTAGTCCAGTTCAGGGCCGTCATTAATGGGAGCCTCTAGGCCGCCAGGCAGATGAGTTCTTTTTCAGGAATGACTCACAAGGAAGCTGCACTGTGGTCACTGTCAGTGTTTCAGCAGATGATTAAAGGAGAAGCGTTTACAACACAGCACGATCACACAGCCGGGGGAACAGCCATGATGAGCGAGAGATTAGCGTTTGATCTCCTCCAGGCCTCACAGAGGTCACCTTGAGGACCATATCAAACCCTTCAGGTTAGCACTGCCACCCACCTCCGCAAAGACAACCTGCCATTCCATTTCGACGTCATTTTGGCTGGTGAAAAGTGTCTTTTCCCAGATTAGCGTCCTTCTCCCAGCTGGCAGGTGGAGGTGTTAAGGCCTGGCCTGTACCTGTGACTCACTGACCGCAGGCGTCAGTCAAAGCAAGCCTCTGTCTCTGAGCTGAACAACGCTTGCGTGGTCCCAGCAGCAACAGCCGAGTCACATGTTCCTCAGGAGACTATTCGCCGGGGTCCTGATCCTGACCCCGCCCCACCACCTCCATACTCCTCACCCCAGGGTCATAAAAGCTTATTGTTCCGTCATCTCCCAGCGCTCCCCGCTTCCATCTCAGGTTCCGCGAGAGCACTTTCATTTATGGAGTTGCCCGTTTTTCCCAGCCCACAAATCATCGTTTCAGCAGACCTCCATTCTTTTTGAAATTCGACTCATTTTCGAGTGTGTTCGTTTGTTCCTTAGCATGATTATGCAAAAACCACAACACTTTTGGTTGGTTTCGTGTTACGTGGGAGCCGAGTACACCTGGGCTCCCTTGAAGACTTCAACGTTCATGATTTGCATCATGAATGACATCCTGCACCTTTCGTGGAAACTGTGGAATTCATAAACATTACATGCATGTACACACCCTGGACTGGTCACCAGACATGGCAGGGTGGTGGTAGCATGAATGAGTGCCGCCAATTCCAGGGAGTTGCGGTTCTTCGAGAAAAAGAGGAATTCTAGCTATTCACTACAACATTGTGAAGCAAGAACTCAAAAACTAGACTACAATCAAGCATGGTGGCACTTGTGTGCACAAGTGCTGCCAACATTGGAGAGCTGCGGTTCATTTGAGCAAAAACATGAATTCCAACATGCACTATGACATTGTGAATCAAAGAATCACGGTACAGCACTGTGGGGGTAGAATGCACAAGTGCTGTCAACACATGGGAGCTGTGGTTCTGAGGAAAAATTAATTCCAACACATAGTGAGTAGCAAGATAATCACGTCTGGCCTACAGTCTAACATGGTGGCAGTAGCATGCACGAGTGCTTCTGTTGTAAGGGAGCTGCGGTTCAATGCGAGACAGATAACTTTCCGACATTTACTGTGACATTGTGATGAAGACCCTGGTTTGCAGTCAAGCATGGTAGTAGTAAGGCGCATGAGTGCTGCAGACAATACGGGGTGCTGCAGTTCATTGAGGGAACAACATGAATTTGCACCCAGTGAGTAGCAAGATAAGTCTCTCTAGCCTACAGCAAAGCATGGTGGTGGTAACGCGCACGAGTGCTACTAATCGAATACTGGGAAGCCGTGGTTCATGGAGTGTAAAACATGAATTCTAACACATAATGGGTTACATTGTGAATCAAAAAACTTGGTTTCAGTCAAGCATGTCGGTGGGCGCGTGCATGAGTGCTGCCAGCAATGGGAGCGCTGCGGTTCATTGAGGGGAAAACAGGAATTCTAACACAAAGTGAGCAGCAAGATAATTGTGTCTTGCCCCAGTCAAGCATGGTGGTGGTAGCGTGCATGAGTGCTGCGGCGGGAAAGATGAATTCCAACAGGTACAGTAATACTGTACGGCAAAAATCGGGCCATGTGGATTTTTCATAGTCTGAAACATGAGCCCTGTTACACAAATGTTGTTTTTTGAAGTGTTTTTGCTGTTTGCGTGCGGCTGAAAAACAATCCAGGGTGACCCAAATGTAGCCGATTTAGTTGGCTGACACACCTTTTGAAGCTTGAAGTCTGTGGCGTGAAAGCAAAAAGGAATTTGGGTTTTGTTCTTATTTCTTTGGGCTGATCTTCCCCTTTTGTGGGAATCAGCTGACAGGTTCTTGAGTCAGAGGGAATCCAAAGACACTCAGAGGTTACTCTGATACAGGGAAAGTTCCGACGCCATTATTACCGCTAATACTATGCTTCAGATGCTTTCCGTGCGAAAGGACAGCGTTTGCATTTTTTACTTTTGGATCGGGCGTCCCTCCTTCACGCGACCCGAGGAGGAAACAGGAAGAGAAAGCCGGGATGAAGGCTTTAATTAGCAGAGAAAGGAAACAGAAAGCGCAGAACTTCTCGAAAGTGACGACTCCCAGGCAGTGAACTTCAGTCGCTGGATAGAAAAAATAAAAAATAAAAAATCTGTCAGTATGAAGTGCGAATGCGGAAACTGATAACCAATCAGAGGCCAGCTAACTTCCTGTTTCCTGCGATAAATGCAACAACATGAGGGAAGTCACGGTGTCGCTTCATGGAATTTTCATGCAAACCCAGAAAGTACCAAAGTTTTCCAGAGGTAAGACCCTTTTTTTTTTACAGGTTGCTTCACAGTTTTGGTACAAGATGACATAAATTCTAATCTTCTCTCAGAAGTGATCCATGCAGTAAGACATCAATTTTCATGTGACGTATGATGTAATTCTGTTTTCTCCAAACTTTTCCCAGCGAGGGCCACATAGTAAAAAAAATACAAAAAAAAAAAAATGCAACTTTGATATTTTGTATGCCCTTTTGTGCTATGAAGTTACATATTGTGTGACTTGCGTATTATTATATTATATATATTGTATTGTTTTACATTAATTTATAATAAACATTGTTTTTTGCTCATTTTCCCATTTTTGCTGCAATTTTTGTTTCTCCAAATATTTCACTTTCTTCCATAACCTTGGTAAACCCTCTTTTCAAAATGATCATGACTTTATTTCAACTTTATTCTCCATTTTCTATGCCGCTTATCCTCATTCTCATAAAATCTAAACTTTTGACTCGTTTTTCTCCAATATTTCAAATCTGTCTATTATCTGTCTATTATTTTTCCTCATAATATTCAAGGTTTAATCTCATCAAACTTGAACAACATTTTGTTTCTTCGCATTTTATTGGCTGTTTATTCAATTTTTCCTTTTTTTAAAAATTTTACTTTCTTTTTTTGGTAATATGACATTACCTCCATAATATTTTGACGTTATTCTCATAACATTAGAACTTTTTCCCCAACAAATATCCCAAAAGTTACAATTTCATTTTTGCTTTGACAGTTTCTAAAAATATTTCAACTTTATATTAAAACATATTTTTTCTTTATTATTCCCACTTATACTACTGTATGCTACAATATTTTCAACTCATAGAATTTGGACTTTGCTCTTGTTAAATTCTACATAAGAACTTTTTTCTCCTAATATTTTAATTTGGTTCTTGTGTGAAAGTGTCTCCCCTCCCCGAATGAATAAAAACAAAAGCAATCGGATGAAAAATGGATGCAATGGAAATGGACGACGGATATTTAGCCAAGACCTTCCCAACGGACGGACCGGCCACCCACGGTAAAACGCTTCTAGATGACATGCGACACCTTCTAATGGAACCAATCAATGATTTGATCCTGATTTTCTTCATTTATGAATCATGTTTTTTGAAGTACAAGGTTGTGTATAGTTTGCTACTTTAAAAACGTTGACCTAAGAAAATAAATTCTTATTCCACCAATTATGGAAGATAATAATTGGATTTATGAAATTAGAATAATTTGTTGAAATTGTCCAATGTCTTCATTCTGTTGAAGTCAACCTCATGATGTTTTCTTGTGATGTAGTGAATTTTCAAAGAAGGAAGAAGGTGTGCGGATGTGTAACCGTGAGTCTCGGTATACTCCTGCTGGCTGGTAACATCGGACAGTTTCTCCACTGTACGTTCTGGACTTTCTAATTTAAATGAACTGTGATCATGAGCGGAACGTTTTCAGCATCTTCTCCATCCTACAGATGAGCTACTGCCCTACTTGGCTTCGAAAGACCAGGCTAATGCAGATCGTCTGAGTAAAGACAATCTCCAGCTGAAAAACAAAGTATTTTCTACTGAGAGAAACCTGCTGGACGCTAGGTTGGATAACCTCACAAGGGACAAAGACCAGTTGAAGACCAGCTATGATTCTCTGGTGAAGGACCGGGACGAACTTCTCTGCAGCAAAAAGGCTTTGACGGCGGAAAGAGACCAGCTGAAAGTTGATGTCATGGGGCTGCAAACCAACCACAGCCTACTAAACATGGAGTACGATGCTCTACAAACCCAGATTATTGCGCTACGGGCAGACACCGGCCAGTTACAGGCCAGCTATGATTCTCTGGTTAAGGAGAAAGAGCTCCTTCAAACCAGCAAAATCAATGCCTCGGCAGAACGAGATGATCTCAAGTCTCGCTTCAACAATCTCAAAATTGAGAAGGACCGCTTACAACACGGTTACTCGTCTCTTAGAAGTGAGAAAGACCGGTTACAGGCCAGTTACGAATCCATCGAGAAGGAGAAAGAGTTTCTTCAAACCAGTAAAACCACTTTGGCTGCTGAAAGAGATGACCTCAGGTCCCGCTTCAACAACCTCAAAAATGAAAAAGATCGCTTACAAAGTGATTACTCTTCACTGTGGAAGACCAAGGACCAGTTACAGTCCAGTTACGACTCACTTGTTACTGAGAAAGACCTCCTTCAAACCAGGAAAACCACTTTGGCTGCCGAGAGAGATAATTTCAACTCCCGCTTCGTCCAGCTCAAAAACGAGAACGACCTCTTACAGAGAAATTTTACTTCTTTGAGAAGTAACAACAACCAGTTACAGGCCAGCTACCTTTCCCTGGTTAAGGAGAAAGAACTCCTTCAAATCGGCAAAAGCGCTGCCGCTGCAGAAAGAGATGACCTTAAGTCCCGCTTGAGCAATCTCAAAAATGAGAATGACCGCTTACAAAGCAATTACTCTTCACTGCGGAGGACCAAAGACCAGTTACAGTCCAGTTACGACTCACTCGTCACTGAGAAAGAACTCCTTCAAACCAGTAACATCACTTCGGCTGCTGAAAGAGATGACTTCAGGTCCCGTTTCAGCAAGATCAAAAAAGACAGAGACTTGCTACAGAACAACTACACCTTGTTAGAGGCCGACAGGAAGCAACTGGAAAGAAATTACACAGACCAGTTGAAGACCAGTGAAGGTTTGTGTCAGATTTGGAACAAGCTGCAACAAAGACAATACGCACAACTGCAAGCCAGTTCCAAAGCAAAGCGGCTTGAATTTGAGACGTTACAGAGCAATCAGAGCAGCCTGCTGGCAGAAAAGAAAGAGATGCAGAAGAACATTGAAAAGATGAGTTCCAAACTGATCGGTAAGAGTACAGCAGACACAGCAGTCGATATAAAAAAGTTTCCCGAAGGTAACACTGGTGTTTAATTAGTCGTACACTTATGAGGTCCACTTTTGTAGGGATGCCCTGTCGGGACGGCTGGAGGAAGTTTGGCATCAGCTGTTACTTTGTCTCAAGAACGACTAAGAACTGGAAGGAAAGCAGAAAAGACTGCAGACGCAAGGGAGCAGACTTGGTCGTCATTGACAGCAGGGAAGAACAGGTGAGACGGACAAAATCAATGACTGATCTTGGCTTCACTTTACTGGTTTGTTGTAACTCCAAATGACGTCAGTAGTTGCGTGTGAAGTATCACGATTAGGGTATCAACCTTGGCTGCAGATTGGGTCTCTGCTGTTGGCAAATGATGTGGTTCTGCCTGCTGGCTTCATCGAGCCGTGATCGTCAGCTCTCACTGGATCGACTTGCAGCCGAGTGTGAGTGTGAAGAGGCCAATCAGCACCTCCAAATCAGAGTCCATGGTTCTCTCCCGAAAGAGGGTGGCATGCCATCTCTGATCCTGCCCCAAGTTGAGGAGGTACAGTGCCTCAGAGACTTCTTCATGAGTGAGGGACGGATGGAAGGCAAGATGGATAGACGGATTGGTGCGGTGTCTGCAGTGATGCCGAGTCTTCACTGGCACCGCCGGTTGTGGCAAGAGGGAGCTGAGCCAAAAGGCGAAGCTCTCAATTTACCGATCACTCTACGTTCCAACCCTCACCTGTGGTCATGAGCTTTTGGTAGTGACCGAAAGGACAAGATAGTGGGGTAAAAGCGACCAAAATTAGTTTCCTCCGAAGGGTGGCTGAGTTCTGCCTTAGAGATAGGAACACTGTCATCTAGGAGAAACTCGGAGTAAAACCACTGCTCCTCCGCATAGAGAGGAATATTTCCGGTCAAGAGGCCTCCCGGATGCCTCGATAGAGAGGTGTTCCGGACACATCCGTCTGGTAGGAGAACTTAGAGAAGACCCAGGACACGTTGGAGAGACTGTGTGTCTGAAACTGGCCTGGGAACACCTCGGAATCAGCCGGGAGGAGCTGGACGAAGTGGCCGATGAGGGAAGTCTGGGCTTCCCTGCTTAGGCTGCTGCCCGTAGAAGTTGAATGTATGGATGACAACAACCAGCATCTGTTTATTGGTCAGCAGTGTTTTTTTTTTTGTTACAGAAATTGAATGAATTCTCTGGTACCTTAGATAGTTACACCATCCCGCAAGAGAACCCATTGGGTTTAGCCTCCTTGCAAGCAAAACTCTTACGGAGGGTCTTTGAATTCAAAGTATTGTGCCGTGAAGGTGAAGTGTCACAGCTGAAGTTTGATGCACGATTCGGGTCAAACAGGTATTCGTGACGAGTTTAACGCGGCGTGGCCAACACGCGTGGATTGGACTGACGGACAGCGTGACGGAAGGGGCGTGGACGTGGGTGGACGGGACTCCGGTCACCACAGCGTAAGTTAGGGACAACAATTGAGGGTGCCCTCACTTCCGGGTTGTACTTGATGTGCGTGTTTTATGGCAGGTACTGGCAGTCCGGGCAACCCAACAATTTCCGCAACCAGGACTGCGGGGAAATTCAGAGCAAAGTCTTCAGCGTTACCGGAGTCTGGAACGATGACAGCTGTGTTGTTAACCAGTACTGGATTTGCGAGGACTGAGTTTTTACCGTGGGTGGATGCTGATCTTGGTTGAAAGGACGCTAAATGTTCAAAGTTTTCCCAACTTTTTTCAATAAATGTCATTTTTTCCCATAATTCTCGTGATGTAATTCGGTTGGTGACTGAAAGAAATGTCAAGAAGTATGAAATCCTGATTCTGCCAACACGGTTTAAAGCACAAGCGCCCCAAGTGTGGCCCCCGCAGGCCACCGTTGCTGTTTTTTAGCGGTCTGTGGCACATTGCAAACATTTAATTTAACAAGAAAACTGAAGAAAAAAAACCCAGAAAAATTTGAAAAATCCGCAGTAACTTAACAAAGCAAAACTATTACAAATAAACGTAATCTAACAAGAAAAAGTCACACTTTTACTATAATAACATCACAGATTTGGGAATAAAAGTAATTTCAGTCGCATCAAGTCGAAAGATTCAATAAAAGAGACTTTTTTTTAAGACGAAATATTTTGAGAAACAAACAAAATGCAGTCAAAAACAAACTTAGCGGATATTTGGAAAACGAGGTTTGCGGAAAAAGTTGTAATATTAAAAATATTCCAGTAAGAAAAAATACAAAGTATGAATAAAGTCGTCATTTTGAGAAGATTATTTACAAGAACAAAGTTGAGAGGTCGGAAAGTAAAAAGAAAACAGCAAAAATGGAACAAAACAGCTGTAATTTTTCCAGTATGAAGAGAAAAAATTTTTAAGGAAATAAACTTTTTATATTATGACGTAAAATAATCATATTTTAATTGCATAGCATTGAAATATTAAAGAGAAATATGCGATTATATGTATACTGTAATATTGTTGTTACTATTATTATTATGTGATGGTCTTTATATTATTATAATTATATAATTTTTTAAGTTAATGATTCCAAATAATAACATAAAAAAGTTAGATTATTATGGAAATATAAACATAATGGGACTCAAAATTAATTTGAATAGTTATAATAAAAACAACGGAGAAAATGTACACGAAAAAAGTCAAAATGTTATGAAAAAAGACATTCTGGAAAAAAGAAGGAAAATTATGAGGAAAAATAACATAATTGTAGTTGCATAAAGTTGAAATATTCAATAAAAATGATGTTGTTTTAAAAACTTGTAATATTGTAACAAATAAACAAAACAACAAAGGTCATTCCCGTACAGGAAGTGCTTCAGATGCTTTCTGCGTGAAAAGACAGACTTTCGCCAACCGAGCGCACTTCCTCGATTGGACGGGAAGGGAAAACGGGAAGAGAACGTTTGGATGAGCGCTCGGAAGATGCTTGGCTAACTGGAGTGGAACCAGAAAGTAGAACTTCTCTTATGTGAAGACTGCAAGGCCATGACTTTCAGTTGCTACGATGGACCAAACCAAACTATAAGTAGTACGAAGCGTGAGAAGTGGACCTTGATAACCAATCAGAGCGCAGCTAACTTCCCGTTTCCCGCAATAATAAATGCAGCCACACCATGGAGGTCTTGGTGTCACTTTGTGGAAGTTTCATGCAAACGCAGAAAGCTTCAGACTTAAAGGTAAGAACTTTTTTTTTTACAGCTGGCTTCACAATTTTGCCACACGATGACATAAATTCAGCTTTGTAAAAGTTTCTCTGCAATATGCAGGAAGTTCACGTTTGGGGTGCTGCTTTGTTTTGTTTTTTACAAAAAACTCTCTCGAGCGGCGTGTGACCCACATAACTGTGTTTACATTCACTGAAGGAATAAACAAAAGGATGCAACTTTTGTAAAGCAACACACCCGTAAATATGATTACATTTACAGTTATTACAGTACAGTTTTTATTATTACATTATTTTTATTAGCAACTTCACTCTCTCTTTTTTTTAACCATTTTTGAAAACTTTTTTCATAATATTTTGACTTTATTTAGTTAGTATAACTTTTTCCCCAACCTAATTATCCCAAAATTACAACTTTATTTTGTTTTGGATTTTCTTTGCTTCTCATAATATTATGACTTAGTTAAACTTTTTGTGACTAAAATTATGCTATTTTTTCCTCATAAAGTACTAATTTATTTTCGTAAAACTGATAATTTTTTCTCGTAATTTTTGGACTTCTTATTGTTAAAATTGCAGATGTTTTGTTTTTCTATTTCTGTTGTTGTTTTTCAAATATAATTTTCCAATTATTTCAGCTTTCTTCATAAAAATCTTGAAACATTTTCTTTTCAAATTTTAATTTTTTTACTTAAATCCAATAATATTATACTTTTTCCCCAACCTTATTTTACCAAAATTACAACTTTATTATTACTTTTATGACTTTTTTTTAAATACATGTTTTTTTTAAATAAACATTTTATGCAACCGATATTATTATATTATATATTTTTCTCCATAATAGTACGAGTTTATGCTTGGAAGTCTGCAACCTTTTCTTGTTCAAATAAATATTTTTTCCCTAAATATTTTGAGTTTATTGTGGTAAAATTACAGTTCTATTATCTATTTCGGAAATAGAATAATTGTGTAATAATAATAATTGTGCAAATATTTCAACTTTCCTAAACAAATAATGATCTTTGTGATTTTATTTCTAATCATTCTGAGATTTTTCTACCATAACTCTCGTAATATAACTTTTTCCCCAACCTAATCTTCCAAGAATTACAACTTTATGACCACTCTATGCTACTAAAAGAAGTTTATTCTCGTAAAACTGCAAAGTTTTTCCTGCTAGAACATGACTTTTTTTTAAATAATTAATATTTATAGTGTAGGTATCAAAATGTATATCTATATTTTGACTTGAGTCTGGTAAAAAAAAAAAAACTTTCTATATTTCTATTTTAGTCTTGTAACGCTTTAACCTAAAAAAAGGCTTTTACGATATTTTTCAGAATGTAGCGAGGGCCGATAAAAAAAACGCCTCAGGCCAAAATGGCTGCACTTTGAACGCCCCTGATCTAAAACCAAATGTCCAAATTGCATGTAAGCACCTTTATTATGTTTTTGCTTTGCATGAACCTACACGTGCCCCCCCCAAAGGAGCAAAAACAAACCAATGTGCTGAAAAATGGATGCAATGGAAGTGGACGACGGCCCGTTTATAAGTAAGAGCCTGACTGGGGATGGACTCGTCACTCAAGGTAAACGCTGATAGGAAAACACCTTCTGAGGGAACTACCATCAACACATCATGATAGCTGTTGGTTGATAGTATTAGTATTTCAGCATGGTGATGTTTGAACATTTATTAAGTTTTGTCACGTTACTGCACCTACTGTACTAAAATATCATACAGCGATATTAGTACGTCGTTGACTTGGCTTGAATGCATTTATGAAATTGTGAAATTGTGAAATTGTGAAATTGTGAATTACAGTTGCAGACTTCCCACAAGGCAGGCTCCCGTATTTTTTCCCGGAATATTTTAGTAGTGAGCGCATAGAAAACCTGTTTACAACATTTCGACAACATTATTAGAGCCCTCTAGACATGAAATAACACCCCTATAGTCACCTTTATGCTCCTATTACACAATTTAATATAGCTAACAAGAGAAAATACAAAATATAAGACATAAATAAGACATATGTTCCTTGTTGTACAGTACTTCTTGCGGTGGCTGTTGTCTCTTCAGCGTAACATTACCGACACCTAGTGACCAGTGTAGAATACTACATATCATCGCAATGTCTTTGAATGCATCTTCTGAATGCCTTACATTCATATTTTGCCTCATTTAGCCATTTTTATGTTTGGAAATGCTTCATTTAGCCACAAAATCCACAAAGTATGGCTTTAATATAAATATCTTTTGACTAATTCTAAGAGGGATGACATTTTCCCGAAGGTTTTGTGAGTGTAATTTACTTTTAAAACATGGAGCTACAAAAATCGCATCAACTGAACTTACACGACCTACAGTGGAAAATATAAACGCGAGACGTTAAAATTCCATTTTTTCTTCATCTTCATTTTTTCGAAGACACACTGACGATGGTTTCTTGTGATGCAGTGAACTTCCAAAGAAAGAAGAAGTCCTGCAGATGTGTGACCGCGTGTCTTGGTTTACTCCTGCTGGCTGGTAACATCGGCCAGTTCCTCCACTGTACGTTTCGGAATTTCAACCAACTGTCGTCACGCGAAGAAAGCGGAGACGTTTTCATCATTTTCTCCATTTCACAGACTACTTCGCTTCTAAAGACCAGGCTAACTCAGACCATCTGACTCAACACAATCTCCGGGCTAAAAACGAAGTCATTTCTGTGCTAACTACGGAGCGAAACCAGCTGGGGGCCAGGTTGGACAACCTCACAAGGGACAAAGACCAGCTGCAGACCAGCTATGATTCTCTGGTGAAGGACCGAGACGAACTCCTGGGCAGCAAAAAGGCTTTGACGGCGGAAAGAGACCAGCTGAAAGTCGATGTCAAGGGGCTGCAAACCAACCACAGTCTTCTAAACAGGGAGCACAGTGCTTTACAAAACCAGATTAGTGCACTACGGGCAGACAACGGCCAGTTGCAGGCCAGTTCCGATTCTCTGATGAAGGAGATGGAGATCCTTCAAACCGGTAAAAGCAGTGCCTCTGCAGAACAAGATGACCTCAAGTCCCGCTTCAACAATCTCAAAAACGAGAACGACCACCTACAGCGCGATTACTCGTCACTGAGGAGGACCAAGGACCAACTACAGGCCAGTTACAACTCCCTCGTTAAGGAGCGAGACCTCCTTCAAACCAGTAAAACCAATTTGGCTGCCGAGAGGGATGACTTCACGTCCCGCTTCAACCGTCTCAAAAACGACAGAGACCTGTTACAGAACAACTACACCTTGTTAGGAAGTTACACCGATCAGTTGAAGGCCAGTGAAGGTTTGTGCCAGATCCGGACCAAGCTGCAACAAAGACAATACGCACAACTGCAAGCCAGTTACAACACGATGCGGCTCGGATACGAAGGGTTACAGAGCAATCAGAGCAGCCTGCTGGCAGAACGGTACCGGATGCAGAAGACCATCGACAAGATGACTGCCAAACTGACCAGTAAAGGTACAGGCGACACTGCGGTCCCTCAACAAAACCCTTACTCTTCCTGAGGATAGTCGTTGTGTTTACGGGCAGTTTGTCTTACGTGGTCCATTGTTGTAGGCATGGTCTGTCCGGACAGCTGGAAGGAGTTTGGCCAAAACTGCTACTACATCACAACGACACAGAAGAAATGGGAGGACGGCAGGCAAGAATGCATCAGCAAGGGAGGAAACCTGGTCGTCCTAAACAGCAGGGAAGAACAGGTCGGGTGGCACTAGCTGCATGTGAAGTATCACGAGTAGTTCCATCCATCCATCCATTTTCCTCCGCTTATCCGGGTCCGGGTCGCGGGGGCAGCAGCTTCAGTAGGGAAATCCAGACTTCCCGGTCCCCGGCGACCTCTTCCAGCTCCATCGGGAGGACACCAAGACGTTCCCAGGCCAGCTGTGAGACATAGTCCCTCCAGCGTGTCCTAGATCTTCCCGGGGGCCTTCTCCCGACTGGGCATGCCCGAAACACCTCACCAGGGAGGCGCCCGGGAGGCATCCGGACTAGATGCCCGAGCCACCTCAACTGGCTCCTCTCGATGTGAAGGAGCAGCGGCTCTACTCTGAGCTCCTCCCGGATGGCCGAGCTCCTCACCCTATCTCTTAGGGTGAGTCCAGCCACCCTACGAAGGAAACTCATTTCCGCCGCTTGTATCCGCGATCTCATTCTTTCGGTCATGACCCATAACTCATGACCATAGGTGAGGGTGGGAACGTAGATCGATCGGTAAACAGAGAGCTTTGCCTTCCGGCTCAGCTCTCTCTTCACCACGACGGTCCGGTACAGCGACCGCATTACTGCAGATGCTGCACCGATCCGTCTGTCGATCTCACGCTCTAACCTTCCCTCACTCGTGAACAAGAACCCGAGATACTTGAACTCCTCCACCTGAGGCAAGACCTCACTCCCAACCCGGAGGGTACAGTCCACTCGTTTCCGACTGAGAACCATGAGAATCACGAGTAGTTGGGCTACCAATCTCAGGGGTTTGGTACAAGTGCTGTGCTGGACCAACGTGGGTCTACCATCCCCCACCATACCAGTGGGGGAACCCATTGGTTTTAGTTTGGCTTTGAATTCGAACCCAAAGTAGCGTATTGTGTACATGCAAAGTTGTTACTTTGGATATAGATGTAGATGTTTGATGCTTGATTCTGGGCCACCCAAACAGAGATTCGTGGGGAATTTAGTGGGGAACGGCCAATTCTGGATCGGAATGACCGACAGCGCGACGGAGGGGGCGTGGATGTGGGTGGACGGGACTCCTGTCACCACAGCGTAAGTTAAGAAACAAGGTCGGACTTCATGACAGAACAACAATTGACCGCGTTTCTCTGCAAGGTGCCCTCACCTCCAGGTTTGACTTGATGTGTTTCCTGCAGGCACTGGCAGCCGGGACAACCCAACAACTTGAACATACAGCATTGTGGCGAGATCCTCGGCAAAGAATTCACAGATGCTGGACTCTTGAACGACGAGGGCTGTAATATTGAGCAACAATCTATTTGTGAGATTTGAGATCTGGGCCTGACCCATCAATTTGATTTTGGTTGAAAAAAAAAACATTGAAATGACTGCAAAAGGTTTTTTGAAAATAAAATTTTTTGTCACCATGTTTCATCTAATAAAATAAAATAAATCTCATGGAATATGAAACAGTGATTCGGCCGACATGGTGTAATGCAGAAGCGTCCAAAAAGTTGTAATCAAACAAAAACATTTTATTATGTCTACTGAAATGTGACTAGAGGGTCTAGAAGGCTTTTTAATTGTTAAAAAAAACTGTATTTAGATGGACGTGAACATGTTTTCCATGACTCATATGTCTTAATTTCTCTTACCTTATCTAATATTGAGTAATAGGAGTGTACATGTTACTATAGGGGTGTTATTTCATTACTAGAGGGCTCTAATAGTGTTAACTGTATTTAAAATTTCTGTGTCTTATTTTCTCCTATTATTTCTTCTGTATTAGGAAATGAGTGTAAAGGCGAGTAATTTCATGTCTCTGATAGTGTTAAAAAACAGGCAGTATTGTATTTAGATTCTTTTTCTCATTCATTCATTCATTTTCTGTACCGCTTATCCTCATTAGGGTCACGGGTATGCTGGAGCCTATCCCAGCTGGCCTTGGGCGAGAGGCGAGGTACACCCTGGACTGGTCGCCAGCCAATCGCAGGGCACATAAACAAACTAACATTCACACTCACATTCATACCTACGGACAATTTAGAGCGGCCAATGAACCTAACATGCATGTTTTTGGAATGTGGGAGGAAAGCGGAGTACCGGGAGAAAACCCACACACGCACGGGGAGAACATGCAAACTCCACACAGAGATGCCCAACGGAGATTTGAACCCAGGTCTTCCAGATCTCCTGACTGTGTGGCCAATGTGCTAACCACTCAGCCACCGTGCGATTATTTTTCTAAATATGTCTACTTTACTTGGTACTATAGGGGTATTATTTCATGTGCAGAGGACTCTAAAAATGTTAAAAATCATATTCAGAAGGATGTAAACAGTTTGTCTTGTTTAATTATGTCTACAATATTGGGTAATTGGAGTGTAAATGTGATTGTAGGGGTGTTATTTCATTTCTGGGGGGCTCTAATAATGTTACAAACAGTTCAGAAGGATGTGAACGGGTTTTCTATGTATTTTTTTTTTAATTATGTGTACTATATAGGGTAATAGGGGTGTAGACGTGACTATGGGGTGTTTTTTACATGCCTAGAGAGCTCTAATGATATAAAAATATATATATTTAGAAAGACGTTTTCTATGTCTCATTTTCTCTTATTATGTCTAGTGTACTGGATTATCGGGTTATTGTCATCTAAAATGAAATCCTAACATAAAGTAGGCGTTTAATTCCGTTTAGTTTTGGGTGAATGTGGGATAAAAAAAACAACAGCATTTTCAATTGCACATTTTTGGTCATTGGGGACAAATGTGTCACTTTTAGTTGGCAAGGCCGTGTGTCGGTATGAAAGAACGGACCGACGCACGTGCCGGTCCGAGACGCCATGTGCCCCCCAATGCGGTTCGTTTTGGGCGCGGTGGCTGCCGACCAATAATTGGGCCGAGCCTTTTCATTAAGTGCAGTCAGTGGTGAGACGACCCCCCCCCCCCCCCTCCCGCCCCAACCCCCGCGCTGTACAACCTTGAGATGAGAGCCCCCGGGTCCCCGAGGACAGACTGGAGGAGGGCTCCTTATCATTTTTTGGCAGCGTTCCGTGTAAAGCGAAAAGGCCCGCCTCCTCCATATTCATCAGCGGTGATTATGTGCCGACCTCTGTCTGCCATCAATCCCGAGCCGCTGCGGGCGTCACGGAGGAAGGAGGCAGGCCTGACACACCAGTCGATGAGGTGTCACCGAGGCCGCGCTAAGCCGGAACAATAAAAATCCACTGCAAAAAGACGCCGACTGACTGCCTGATTTAGAAAGCAGCAAGGGAGGTGAAGGAAACGACGTGATCAGTTATGCAATTAGTGCCGCCGCTGCAGCACGAGTTGCACGGACGCTGGAAATGTCTCATTTGGGTCCTTCAAGGAATCTGGAGAGGGAACGTCCCCTTCAAGTTCCTGTTTATACTTTGCAGGTTAGACAATGAAATGATTTGTTTCTCTTATCAGGCCCCGCCCACTTGTTTTCAGCAGAAAACAATACATGGCATAACACTTCTACCACTACATTGTTATATTCCCATCGTAAGTTTGCCCAATGTACTCACAAAACAGCTTCGGCGGAATGTTACCTGACATGACATGAATATTCCAAACCAAAATGCCATCTGCTGGATACTGTAGTTATTCTGATATTCTGCTACTTTTACCCGCTTCAATTTCACCAAAAGCTTGTAAAATATACCTTTAAACAGCTGTTGTGGAATATTACGTATTTCAAACCCAAAATGCTGTCCGCTGGATTGAATACACGTTATTTTTATATTCTGCTATATTTCACATCTTGAGAGTTCCCCAAAAGCTTGCAAAATGTACTTTTAAAGAGCTTGCGTGGCATTCCAAACCAAAAATGCAGACTGCTGGGTTGAAATGCGTGGGTTATTTTTATATTCTTCTATATTTACTGGCATGGATTTCTCCAAAAGCCTTTAAAATATACTGTAGTTCTAAAGAGCTTTTTTTTTGCATATGACGAGCCATGAGTATTCCAAACTAAAAGTCTGCTGGGCTGAATATGCACTATTATTTTTGTATTCTGTCAAATTTAGCATCCTAAATGTCATCAAAAGTATACTGTACAAGCTTTTGAAGACGCTTTGTGGGATATCACGTGACGTAACAAAATGCCGTCTGCTGGATTGAGTGCAGTTTCACAGGCTGCTACTTTTACCGGCTTACATTTCACCAAAAGCTTGTAAAATAGACTTTTAACACGCTTTCTTGGCATATTGTGTGACATTGCAAACCACCATGTCATCTGCTGTGTTGAGTACACAGATTACTTTTATATTCCTCTATATTTCTAATATAGGATTTCTCCAAAAGCTTGGAAAATATAGTTGTGAAGAGCTTTTTTAGCATATGACACGTCGTAACTGAAGCATTGCAAACCAAAAGCCGTCTCCTGGGTTTTTACGTTGGTTATTTTTATATTCTGCTTAGAACTTGGATTTCAACAAAATGTGGAATATTACTCAAATATGTGTGTGCTGGAATGACCACATCCTGCCATTTTTATCATCTTGGATTTCACCAAAAGCTTGTAAAATAGACTTTTCGCGCACTTTTGTGACATATTACGCTGCAGAACCCAGCTACTCCAAAGCAAAATGCCATCTTCGGGGTTGAATACACAGATCATTTTTATATTCTGCTACATTTTTCATCCTAAGAGTTCACCAAAAGCTTGTAAAATGTACTTTTAAAGAGCTTTCATGGCATATTTTGTGACGTGAGTCAAACATTCCAAACCAAAAGCTGTCTGCTGGGTTATTTGTATATTCTGCAACATTTACCGGCTTAGCTTTGACCAAAAGCTGGTAAATGATAGTTCTCAAGAGCTTTTTTAGCCTACCACTAGTCATAACTGAAATATTCAGAGTCAAATCCTGCCTGTGAGGCTTTTTTGGGCCATTTTCTGGCGGCTTACCGATCTACTGTACAGTTCTGTACCAAGTCCTCCGCGAAGATTGCTAATCCAGTGATGAAAATTGCAGGCTACTTTGTTTTGCTTCCTATCCCTTGCCTTTTCCTCCACTTTGGGCGGGTTTGTCTGCAAGATGATGCAACCTGCAACCTGCCGTCGTCCAAAAGCAAGGCAAGAGATGGTAATCACAGAGCGTGCCGCCGAGCCGACACGGCCAAGCGCTCATGTTTGATTGCGAAGCGTCCAGACTTTAATTCGGTGGATGCGTTGGGCATTAAACAAATAAAACGGCGCGGCGGAGAACCGCAAAGGAAGCCTGTGATGATGGACGTGATGGACGTAAACACGCTTCACCGTGCGGTCGCATTTTGAGAGATTTTCCGTCTTAAGCTCGTCGGGAGCTTTTGTCGAGTGGGAGTCCTTCCCCACCGCACGCGCTCATGTTTCGCTTCCAGCTGCAGAAAATCATTCCAAGGCGCCAAGTCTTGCTCCTGCTCAAGACTCTAACACTTTCATTTTGGAAAATGCTAAAGTCCTAAAATGAGCTCGAAATTGGCAAAGCTACAAAAAAACGGCCGAAAATGCCAGGTGTCTTTCAACATTCACTAATGCCATCGCATTGGTTGGGAATTAGAATCCTATCGGCAGGAAATTGAATTCTACTACTGGCTTTCCCTTTTGTAATTTCATGTTAGTCCACCAGATGGTGCCACTTCTGCCCCATTCAAGGCATGCAGCAAAATGTCTCGGTGTGCCGCCGTTGATGTAGGATTACGCCGTGTACGTAAAACAACAAAGTGTGTGCATAAACGAACCTGTTTGAAGTGCAAAGACGTCGGAATTGACTTTTTTCCACTCTATCACGTGGGACATGCTGTGCCGTGTTAAGGTCATGTATTGTAAGGCAATGTGCCAACGTCACTACTGCCACCTAGTGACCAGACGTTTGGGCTGGCAGACCGTAGCAGCAATCCGCGGTTAATTCCGTATTTGGAGAACCGCAAGCAGCGAAAGTCGAAGCGCGGAGCGCTCAATATTTCGGATGCTTCAAGTGGGATATTTCGGACTTCCCAGCAGGCTCGGACGCAGCTTATCCCAGACGTAAACTCAATCGGTTGCCTTGAGAGTTTATGCAGCACGTCTACTACTGCAAATACCGCGACAACGGCATCCCAGTTCCGGAGCGTTGCAGCAGTTGTCCTGTCCTGGAACGCCGCGTCTGCGTCATGGCAAAGCACCAGGGAACACTTAAGTGAGTAAGTGGACCGTGCGACAGATGTTTACATTTATCACACTATTTGAACCCTAAATCTACACGCTTCAGCTTGGGTTCTGTTCCCAGTCATTCCCAGACGTTCCAGCGTAACTGCTTATTACCCTTAAAAAAAAACCTTTACATGTCGAGAGTCTCGGAACGATATTGTTCAACAAACACACGGCTGTCGGATGGCTTTCACTCGGGAGCGCGAGGAGCCCCGCCGAGTCAGTTTGACAATCAAGGCCCAATTAAGACGGTCCAGGACGCCTGCCAGGGCGGCTTGTGTTTCCTCTGACGCACGTCCGCGCGTTTTCCGTTGAACCGAGAAGCCGCCGGGGGATTAGTGCGCGGACGCGGAACACGGAACTGTTTCAGCCATCACCTGCCTTCAAAGTGAGCAGGGACGAACCGCAGGTCCTAATCCCAACGTGGATCAGCGCCTGGTGACATCACGGACCCATTTCTCCGTGTACAGTACAAATATGTTGGAGCTCAAATGAGCAAAGATGGCGCCCGTCATCTGGGAATCTTGGCATTTCTCGGATCCCAATACGACAGCATGAACTCCAAATGTCCGCTCCATTTTTTTTGGAAAGCCGGACCGGCGGCCGTAAAACAATCACACGTGAAAAGTAAACCAAAAAGCTCTGACAAAGCGATGTTGCTGCTCGGCCGTGAAGGAAAAAGCCGGTTTGTTGTAATGACTGACGAGGCGGCGGGGATGCCAAGATGAATTTTGCTGTGGATGCGGCAAAGCACCGTCCTGGCCCGGAAAACACTCACACAGCGAGACGCATCAGCTCGCATTTTTGAGCAACCCAGCCAGACACGTTACTTCTGGCATGCAGGGATGTTTGTCTCAAACATCTTTTTCTTTTCTTGCAGAACAACATCTGCACATCTTCCAGCTGTGTTGGCAAAACATCACCGAGTTTGCAGTTGACTTGGTTTGTAAATGTAAAAACAGCCTAACCCTAACCCCCAACCCTTAATGCTAACCATAACCCTAACCTTTAACCCTAACCCCTCACCTAAACTCTAACCCTTAATGAGAAAGAGAAATACAGCAGAATTTCTAAACGTCGTTCGATTCATGCCGTCCACCCCCCTCCTGCAAGTATTCAATGACCAGAAGGACTGGTGACTGGCGACTGGTGGTATTTCATTCATGTGACAGCGACAATTTTGTGCAAAAATAATAAAAGGAATCCAAATAAGACTAGAAATAGTACAAAAAGTCATACAAACTGCAATAATACAGCAGAATAGAACGTGTTAGTCTATGAATGCCTGCTTTGCAAGTAACTAATGACAGCGGCAACCTCGTGCCAAAGAAAATCCAAGTAAGACTGGAAATAGTCCACTATGTCAGTTCACCTGCAGTTATACAAGCAAGTAGAAAGTGTACTTAACGAATGCAATCTCTCCCTTTGCAAGAACTTCATCACAGCAGCAGCCTTCTGTCAAGTAAGCCGTTGGAAAGACTCCAGATGAGGCTGGAAATAAAACACCAAGTCAGAGAAAGCAGACTAGAACATGTCATTTGATGAATTGGTGATCCTCTCTTGCAAGCAATTTATCACAGCAGCAGCCTTCTGCCAGATGAATCATTAGAAAGCCTCCAAATAAGACTTGAAATAGTACACAAGGTACCGGATAGGTTCCCAGAATAGACCCGTCAAGGATTGCTGTGTAGCTTACTTTCCATATGGCCTGTCACAAACATTTCTGTTCGCCCTGTCCTTCCACAAAGTTCAGTTGGACTTCCTATGCCTCGGTTTTTTGTTTGTTTTGCGGAACAAACTCATCCTGAAAACCAAAGTACCGCTGCACTACCAGAACCTCTACGTAGAAGGCAGAATAGTCGTCGGCTTTTGCCGTCCGCGAAGCCCGAGAAGTCCTCCATGGCAACGCGCGAGCATCCTTCCAGGCTTCCGCGCAAGGCTCGGCTGCAAACCTAATTACTGGTGTCGGCGGGAGACGAGCAACCCGAGATTTAGAGATGCGGGGAGCGCAAGGCATTATGGGAAGTCTGCACCTGTCACTGCCTGCTCGTATACGCAGCCGGCCAATGACACGGACCACTTGCTGCCTGCAGGAGGGTGACGGGCTGAGGGCTTCCAGTTTATCTTCTGCAAACTTGTTACTGACTCGTTGGTTTCCCTGAAACTTCTCCACAGCCGTCTTTTATTTTTCTCTTTTAAAAGGTCCGTGTTTACCAGCACCGGTTCTTGTGCAAGAGCAGCTAATTGCAGGGCGCCTCCCACTCCTCGGGTCATTCGCCGCTTGTTTGTTGTGACAGGAGGGACGCCCGTGGGTGACGGGAGGTTCTGTGGGTGGCCTCCACCGCGAGGACCTCTTTTGGCCTCACTCCACTTCACGCCTCCTAACCAGTGGCAGTCATTTTGATCATTTTCCACGTACATTTAGGACCCTTCAAACTAAGGGCGTACTCACGCGAGTCCATTCGTACCGTAATGCCCGTTGCTGGTCCCGTGACTTCTACTGCAATTTCTGTGACTTTCTGTACTACTTCCAGTCTTATGGGGTTCGTCGTTAATTTGTGCAAGGTTGCAGCTGTCATTGAAGACTTCACGTGGACTATTTCCCATCGTATATGCTGTAAAGGTTGCCGTATTTCATTACATGCACTCATTAAACACTGAACAGTGTGGACTATTTCCAGTCTTACTTGGAGTTGTTTTGATTATACTGTGCAAAGCTGCTGCTGTCATTAGCTTGCAACCATTATATGCCCCGTTCCATTCTGCTGTATTTCTGTTATGATGTTGTGGATTATTTCCGGTCTCATTTGTAATGACTGTGTTTTATACAAGGTTGCCGCTGGCATTAATTACCCACGAGGGGGGCAATCGCATTCATCAAATGACACATTTTATTGTGCTGTAGTGCTGCAATTTATGATTTTATTATTATTTTTAGCAGGCTGCTGCTCTTGTTAAATACTCGTAAGAGGAGCAATCGCATTCATCAAATGACACATTCTGATCGGATGTATTACTGACGTTTGTGCGACTATGTGGACTAGTTCCAGTCTTATTGGGAGTTGTGATTGTTTCGTGCAAGGTTGCGGCTGTCGTTAATTACCCGTGAGAGGAGCAATTGCCTTCCTCAAATGACCTGTTCCGTGGACCTGCTGTGTTACTGTTGGGTTTGTGACACTGTGGATTATTTTCTGTCTCCTTTGGGGTCACCGTGATGATTTTGCACTAGGTTGCCGCCGTCATTAACTACCCCTGATCGCATTCACTAAATAAACATTTTTATTATGCCAGATAAATGCAATTTCCACGATATTGTGTACTATTCCAGTCTTATTTCGAGTCAGGTCAGTGTGATTATTTTGCGATAGGCTGAGGCTCTCATTAATTACTTGCGAGTAATAACTAAACAACCCGTTCCCCTCTAGGGTAATGTTGCAATTCTATGATTTTGTGGACTCTTTGCTGGCTTTTTTGATCGTTTGTACGGCGCAAGCTTGCCGCTGTAATTCATCACATGCAAGAGGAGCGATGGCATGAAATAATCCACACATGGATAGGGTTGTGACTCACATCAATGGTAACAGCGTAGCATGCTTCCATCTAAGCAGATACTAGAACTTGGAGCAATGGAAAAGCGTCATTGGCCAGCAGAGCCGAGTAGGTACCACGAAAGGTCATGAAAGATCACTAAAGCACGTGACCTCGCAAGTTCATGTCAATTTTGACTGGAGAACCTTCAACGCTTTTCAAATCTGAGGCACCCCCACCTTCCCTCCTTGTTCTGGTGGAAGGTTCACAGGCCATATGTCCTGCTTCTGCCTTCAGAATACAGCAGCAGATGGTGTTAGGAAATGGCAGCTCTTCCAGGACGCGCATGTTCCCTGTCCGCCGGCCAGTCTTTTCCATCCTAGCAGAGCCTCATGCATGCAGCGTTGGCTCCACCGGCACCAGCCAGCGAGCTCCGCTCCCTGACATGCTACCTTCACAAATGACTGAAAAACATCAGACAAATAAACACCCGAAATCAATACAATTGCTAAAACACAGAATACATATGATGTATTCTAATAATATAATAAACGCACATGTATTATTGATAAATAAATCATGATTTATGTTATTTATAGAAATGATTTAGACATACATAATAGGTATGCGTAGTTTAGACAATATCCACAAGAGCATAACAAAGTAAGCACCCGGGTAAAATGGTACGTAACATGTAAAAAAGGTGGGGACCAGGCTAGAAATGAATAATAAAAGTGTTAACTCAAACTCAAAATGCAGTCCGGTTGCCCCGGTAACCAGACTTCCATCAGAAGACAAGCGCGTCTCCACCGCCGCAGCGTGTTTTAGCAGACTTAATAAACTGCCATATAAAAGTGTAGCCTTCTGGGCTAAAAAACAAAACAAGGTTACGGAACATTTGCAGGATGCCCGGAAAGCGGCGGCTTAAACAGTCACATGATCCTCTTTTCACAGGTGCCTCTTCGTGGGACCTGTACGCTACACGTTCAGTTCAGCCCCCTCGCTCCCCGCCCCCCTCTCTGCGAGCCGGCCGTCGTTGGGTCCCCAAATTAGTCCTCGCGGAAGAGAGAAAAATTAACAGCCCCCTGCACAGGGCGCCGTGACCTTTGAACCCCCGCCGTCCCACGCTTGGGCGAGCGTGTGTGTGTGTGTGTGTGACAGCGAGGGGTTAACCAAAGAATGCGTGGGGCCTGCTGGTACCTCGGATAATTGAAGCATTTGTTGCAAGGTCACGCAGAGCAGCAGCTACCCCTCCCCCCAAAAAACCAAAACCTGCCGCAACCTTGAGCAGCAAATCTTACTCTTTCTTTTATGTCAGCACTTTTTTGTTTACAGTACAAGTGAGCAAAAAATATTTTCAAAGTAATCTGATGAATTAGACAAAGATTGTATTTCATGTATTTCCTGATCCTAATTTATTGAAACTTTATATTAAGTTATATTATCAACAAACATGATAATATAAAATTACTACAATATTTACAATATTTATTATGTATTTATGCACTTGGCCTTTTTATGTTATTTTATGTGCATGGTAAAAAAATACATATTATTATTGAAATGTATTTTTGAATGTTCATCAATTCAATTGTGTACTTCCTGTGTGCACTAGTTTGTATTTAATTACCTTTTTTGTTGTTTTTTACTGCTTTGGTGAAACAAATATATACAGTATATATTCAGAAATGTAGAAATACAAGAACATATTTTAAATTATTTGAAAATGAGTATTTATTCACATGTGTATTTACTGTATGCAGTATTTATTTAATTAAGGATTTTTTTAAATGTTTTTTACTGGTTTGGTAAAAAACTAAATATATATATATATATAAATACATATGTATATGACTTTTATTCATGCAGTGTAGTACCAAAAGATTTAAAAATAAATACTAGTTTTGTTTTTACTATTTAAACACATTTTAAAATTAGTATTTTTTTAATTGGCTATTTACTGTATTTCTTTTTTTACTGGCTTGATAAAAATATATTTTTGACTTTTATTAAAATTTTTACAATTTATAACAAATATTTACGATTATTTTGCATTATTATTTTTTCAACAATTACAGTTATTACCAATGTAATATAAATAAGTACTATTTGTTCAATTGCATATTGCATGGCTACAGAAAATCCTCCAAGATGGCCGTCATAAATACTGAGATGGGGAAGGGAAGGAAGGAGTCCTGCCAAGAGGAAGAATGGAAGCTGCAGGGATGAACGAGGCGTAATTGACTTTATGGCCTCTGCAAACACCGAGTGTGTCCTCAGCTGAGCGTCGTGTTCTCAAACAAGCTCCTTGGCCGTAGAAGCGGGTTTCCCGAAGGCGGGGAGTCAAACGTTTCTCTGCAGCCAAACGCCATCTCGGTCGCATTGATGCTAACTTTGTGATCGGCCTTGCAGGTTCTAAACTGCAGCAACGCGTCTATGAATGCAGCAATAAATCCTACTTGATCAACATTTGCAGTACCGCCCGCCCCCAGTCGCCTTTCTTGCCGTGAGAACGGCGGATCAATAATGCGCCTAATACCGCGGGGCGCTCACACGCAAGGAACCCCACCCCAAATGTACGCTTTCACTTGCTGCTACCTTTCCAGGGCGTTATATATATATTTGATAGTACATTTATAGCCTGGTCCCCACCTTTTTTACATGGTACGTACCGTTTTACCCTGGTGCTTACTTTGTTATTCTCCTATGGATATTGNTGCTAACTTTGTGATCGGCCTTGCAGGTTCTAAACTGCAGCAACGCGTCTATGAATGCAGCAATAAATCCTACTTGATCAACATTTGCAGTACCGCCCGCCCCCAGTCGCCTTTCTTGCCGTGAGAACGGCGGATCAATAATGCGCCTAATACCGCGGGGCGCTCACACGCAAGGAACCCCACCCCAAATGTACGCTTTCACTTGCTGCTACCTTTCCAGGGCGTTATATATATATTTGATAGTACATTTATAGCCTGGTCCCCACCTTTTTTACATGGTACGTACCGTTTTACCCTGGTGCTTACTTTGTTATTCTCCTATGGATATTGTCTTAACTATGAAAAATAAAGGATGTGGAGAAAACTGCTACAACAATTGATGGTACATTTATAGCCTGGTCCCCACCTTTTTTGCATGGTACGTCCCGTTTTACCCTGGTGCTTACTTTGTTATTCTCCTATGGATATTCTCAAATGCAAAATAAAAATGTAAAAAAAGAAGGCTGCAGGGGGGTAAAGTAACACACTAAAGGTAATCGACTGGGGTGACAAAATATTCTAGCTTTGTCATAGTGGAGAAAAAAGCAAGTTGATGTATGCCGGTGTTGGTGCTCTGACGAGAAAAACCTCCACAGACAAACCCGAGGACCAAAGTACTCCTTATCCTGCAACCGTGCGTGTGTATTTTTGTCCAAAAATTAGGACTTCCTGGCAGAACTTCAATCGTGCGTTGGCAAAACATCACAGACAGATAAATAAATGAGTACATAATATTCTCCGGAGAGCTAACCGCGCCACGGTAAAACCATCCAATGCTTCAAGTCAAAGCTTGAAACATCTGAAGAACATTTTTGCCAGTAAATAGAGTTTGAAAAAAGAGTTTGAAAAAAACTCCTCTGAAAATAGCTATTTTTTTCTCCAATAAATACTTCCCGTTCATGATAACTCAGGTAAAATGTATCCGCCTCATTTTTACTTCCCTGGAAACATCCCGCCTCGCTCCGCCGCCGCGTTTGGAGCGGGGTGGAGCGAGCCGGGTGGTAAAAATAGACATTTTACCGGCAATAATGTCTTTGAAATGGATAATGATGAACACATCAGGTTTCGTATTTGTCTTATCCTGTTCTTTGGACTTCAACACACACGCAGACTCGGGAGGTGCAAGCAGCAGCGTCTCATGATTGCAAAAAGGAGCGACGGCGGGGAGTTCCGTAATTACCAATCGTGTTCCACTCGGGCGTCCAAGAGCTGCGGGGCTTCATCGGCTGTTGTTTATGTCCCAACATCAGCATTCCGCCTGCTCAAGTATCGACTTGATGCTGCAAGTGAAACGGGTTTTTTGGTACACTTTTGATCAAACACTAACTCTGCACTTGTCCACCGAGATAGATAGACCAAATATAGCGCACAACAACGCAACGCGGTGCTAAAGCGCTAACTTTGCACTTGCAACATCATGCCGGGTTAGCATATCGCTAACCTTACACTCACATTTTCACAGCAACATTATGCAAGGCTAGCATATTCGCCGAAGAAAAACGGAATAATTAAAATTACAGCTACTGACTGACAGTTGGCAGATCTTTATTTTAACATGTGTAGCGAAGCCTGGTTTTCATCGTTGCACACATTCTTGTCAATAAACACAGCTGGAAACTCAACGGTCAAATACCATTTTGAATTCCGACAACATTTTACGAAATATACGCCTCCGCAGTTAATTGTATAGCTCGATAAACCTGCCACAAATTAAGTTAGCAACACTAGCGTAGCCACGTAATGCTAAAGTGCTAACATTACACTCGCATTTTAACAGCAACATCATGCAAAAACGGAATAATCAAACAAACAGCTTCCACATCTGTAACTGACTGACATTTAGCAGGTGCTTTGTTTCAAGATGCGTAGCAAAGCCTGGTTTCCGTCGCTAAACACGTCACAAATGAAGGTAACAACACTTTCTGATGCTATGTAAGTGCTAACGTTACGCTCGCATTTTAACAGCAACGTCATGCAAAAACGGAATAATCAAACAAACAGCTTCCACATCTGTAACTGACTGACATTTAGCAAGTGCTTTGTTTCAAGATGCGTAGCAAAGCCTGGTTTCCGTCGCTAAACACGTCACAAGAACAACACTTTCTGATGCTATGTAAGCACTAACGTTACGCTCGCATTTTAACAGCAACATCATGCAATCTGACTTACAGCTTTATTTTAAGATGTGTAGTGAAGCCTCTCTTTTTTTTTTCTTTTTGACAAAGTGGTGGGTGTATACACCACCCATGAGGTATCATGCCCATGAGGAAGGAGGATGAATGTGAAGCAGGCAATGGAGAATTTGGAGCACTTGCGCGAACGATGCACAGCGTGAAAAGGCGCGAACAAGGCGGCTCCGCACGTTTCCTGCGGGGAGGAATGTGCTGGTGCTGGCACGGGGTAACGGCGAGGCAGATTGCAGGGACGCCGGGGTTTTGCTGAGAGCACTGGGAAATGGCAAACGGAGCGAGTTCAAATGCACCCCCCATTGCTGGAATGCATTTACATGATTGGATGAACGGACAGTACGGACTCCAAGCAGGTGGGGCTACAAAAGCAAACACACGCACTGGAAGGTTGACCAATAATATTGTGTCTTTTTCTCAAAATGAGCAAGCACAATTATATATCTTCAGCATAGCTTTGACTTGAATAAAGTCATGCTTATAATAAGACTTTATTGGGGTGTTTGGATGAACATTTGACATTTTATTGTGGTGGTTTTGTAAACGTGTGTACTCCCTTTTGAAGCAGCACACCAAAAATATCACTTTCGTATCATTTCCACATGCCTCCATGTACTTTTGTGTACACTTTTGAATGCTTCAAAACATGCACTTCTACTACAATGTAAATGTTAAATGTCAATATAAATGTTAAATACAATCTAAACATCAATATTAATTCTAAATATGTAAAACATAATATTATATATACAAATGCTAAAAATAATTTAATAATAAAAGTTTAATATAAATGTTGAATACAATCAAATGGTTTTCACATTTGAGGTAGAAATTAAATGGCCTCTCTAAATCATAATTTATAAAATCTAAATATTAAATATAAATGTGCAATATAAACATCAATATTAATGCAAAATATGACATCTAAATTTGAAATGTGTAAAACATAAAGATTACATATAAATGTTAAAAATAACCGCTAAAGTTAAATATAAATGTTAGATACAATCTAAATACTACATATGGAATTTTTTTATTCACATTTGAAGTAGAAATTAAATGGTGACTAACCGGTCAATCAAAATATAATTTCTAATTCTAAATGTTAAATCTATAAAATCTAAATATTCAATGTAAACGTCAATATTGAATAGAAATATTACACCAACATTTTTAATATGTACAGTATATTACATATAAATGGTATATGTAAACAACATGATATAAAAACATACATCTACATTTTTACATGTATAAAATATAAATGTTAAATGTAAATATACATTTTAAATACATTTATCCCATTTCAGGTAGAAATTAAATGGTGACTAAATGGTCAATCTAAATGTAAACGTTGAAATTTATACAATTTAAAAAATAAATCTAAATGTTCAATGTGAACATCAATATTAAATCTACATAAATGTTAAATCTATAAAGTACAAATATTACATAAACATGCAAAAATAAATGTTAAATATAAATATACGTTAAATACAATCTTAATACTAAATATAGGCACATGTTTTTCACATTTCAGTTAGAAATTAAATGGCCAATCTAAATATAATTTCTAAATCTCAATGTTAAATCTATAAAACAATAAAACTATAATTGTTAAAATAACTGTTAATTCTCAATGTTTAATGTAAATATAAAATGTTCACATTTTTATCAACATTTCTTAATAAACTGACTTTTAGACTTTTTCTTTTATTGCGAAGTAGCCGTCGGCAGGAAGTGAAGACTACAACTCCCGGGATGCTTTGCGGCGGACCGTCTCGTGCTGTGAGATGTTGAGAGAGTGTTTGGAGGCGGAGAGTCAGGCAGTCTGCTGGCCGGGCAGCGGTGTGTGTGTGTCGGGCAGCAGGAGGAGCCCGCATCGCCCGGACGACAAGACGACGAGCCGGAGAGCGAGAGAAAGAAAGAAAGAAAAAACGTCAAATTGAAAGAAAGACGCGGCTTTGGTCGGAGGGAGAAAAATCGCAGCACGAACGGCGGCAAGGCTGAAGTTTGGGAATGGGCAGACTGGGTGTCGACTGGGGAAGGGACAAAACCCAGCGGAAGACGTCAGCGGGAGGTGAGACTCGACCGTTTCTCCGTTTTTTTGGGCTGTCCTCACATCTGGCTTTGTTGAAGTTGAAGCGTGCCGTGCGACGGGTGCGGAACAACATCTGCACCTCCGCTTGCGTTTTGTGTTTGTGTATTAATGCGCGCGATTGTTAGGTAGTGCCCCCTCCCTCCGTCCCCCGCAAAAAAACGTATGACGCCTCTGAAGGTGTAACGGACGAGCTTTGTGTTGCTCTGCCGTCCCGTCTGCAGTGCGAGCTTGCAAGTAACTCGCATGCATGAAAGCTTTGTAGCCTCCAGTCCGGTATTTACCAGCAACCCCTGCGTCGCTTCACGCAAAACATTATCCTTGTCATTAGTCGCCATTTCAGGCTTCATTTCAGGCTATTTTGGTTTGCAGCTGAGTGCGGATGTTTGGGATTTAAAGGCACATAGGAAGGAAGGAAGGAAG
>QODF01000009.1:4599214-4638727 GCA_024372805.1 Oostethus manadensis | reverse complement strand
TTTTTTTTCCCTCCCAGCCAAAACCAGTAAGGACACATCAATGGTGGTTTGGGATAACAAATGAAACAAACACAGGTCTAGATTGTGCGCAATCACGGCGCACGCAGCACGGACATCGCCGTTAGGACCGATACTCTCCGGGCCGGTATCAAGAATTTGCAGCCGTGTTGCTATGATAGGCTGTGCACGCGGGGAGCTAAACTCGGGCAAATCGCTATCCATGCTGAAAGCGTTACAATCCCCGATCTAGTCTCCAAATCCCTCGCGTCGTCATGTGTGGGATGAAAGACTCATAGTTAAAATGAACTACCCGGAACTTTCCACAAAGGCGCAGGATTTGGGGCGCCGACCACGACCAAAACAAGCGGCAAAATGAACGCTAAAAATATGCAGCGCACGTCAAATTACGATGTTCTCGTCTTTTCCCTGGGAAACAAACCCCAGACTCGCACTGATGGTGAGTCAGCGTTCCTGTTGGCTTTATGACAGCAGCAGGTCTGGTTCCACGGGACCAAGGGGGTCCGGATGTTTAACGCCGCATCCAATGTCCTAACAAAGTGTGTGTCTCTGTGTGCTTTGCAGCCATGATTAAGTAAAGGGGACGCCGATGGTGGCGTCTTTTTGCAGCCCGTCAGCGGAGGCGGCGAGGGCCATGCCCGGCCAGCACCATGCTAAAGCAGCGCGGGAATAACGACAAGGAGCGCTCGGTTCCCGCAGAGGGAAAACGCTGGAAGAAGCTGGTGGAAAATCTTACTTTTTTGCCTCAATTTTGAGCCCCGGTTTTTATTATTTTGACCTAGATACTTGTGCAAGGCGCCGGAGCGGCCCTTTCCTGACACTTCTTGGCTTAAGCTCTCATTTCTGGCCAATCGCACGCTTTCTGAACAATGCTAAGAATAGTCACCGATGGCGGGGTGCGCAGGGATGCCAAGTGAGGATGTAAGCGGCACCAAGATGGGAGCCTTATGAAGAGACGGAGGATCCAGCAGAGCACGATGGCCCAAACCAGTTTGCTGCAGGGAAAACGCTTTTACTGCCGGGAATGGGTCTTCCACAAGATCCAGCACTGCCTCCAGGAGAAAAGCGCCAACCTCAGCGGGGTGAGCAGCACCCCCAGTAAGCCGCAGCCTCCTCTGGGGCCTGGCGGCGCCCTGACATCGAGCTCGGCCAAGAGCGGGAACTCCTGGGGGGTGTTGTTGGTGGGCGGTCCCGGTAGCGGGAAAACGGCGCTGTGCACGGAGCTGCTGTGGCCCACGTCCGCCCCGGGAGCGCAGCGAGGTCTGCACCAGCAGGGCCTGGCGTTCCACTTCTGCCGGGCGGACGACTCGGACACGCTGTGCGTTGCCGGCTTCATCCGTGGCCTGGTGGCGCAGATCTGCCGCAGCGGGAGGCTGCCGGGCTACGAGGAGAAGGTGCGCGACCCGGCCGTGCAGGGCGCCCTGCAGCCCGGGGAGTGCGAGAAGAACCCCACCGAGGCCTTCAAAAGGTAAGGCTGCTCAGGGGTTAATTCAGATTGGATTATGTTCTTCTTTTTATTCATCATCAGGCAGAAAGACAATTTATTGGGCTTTTTGTTTTCCGTGTTCTTTTTCTGAGTTTCTCCGTCTTACAAAAAGTAGAATTTGGTGTTAAATCCCTGCGAGCAAATAACACGCCCATAAAAATGTCGGTTTTTGACACACGGCTCGCTCCCCCCCCCAAACCCACTTGCTAGCCCAACATTTGCAATGTATAGTATTGACTGATGTAATTACTAAATTAGATTCAGCTCCACATCCCTCCCCTTCTCTCTTCAATTGCCATTGTTCACTCCCGACACAACACAGGTTTAAGCACTCACACACGTGATGTTACTTAAGGTTGCCTTGCAAGTATAAAATGTGTAGCTACCAATATAGCACTAATGGATCGGGCACTGATGACTAGGATGCTCATCAAAAAACCAGCACACAATAACTTTAGTCATCCTTGAACATCAGCTTTTACTTTGGAAAACGGCAATTGACATTTTTGCCTCCTTTCTGATATGCTGGCCAACCTTCATATTGATTTGGTCCGTCTAGGGCAGGTGGGGTCCAAAGGTTTTCCACATATTTTCGAAAGCAACACGTGTAGACATGCGTTATAAAGATTTCAAGACAACAATTGCATCCCAGCTTTGTGATACACTGTGAGTGAAATATGCTATATTTGATCTTTTTACCCCCACTTGTGCAAATATTTCAACATTATTCTTAATACTCATACATTTCCTGTTTGTAGTATTATGACTTTATTCTCATAATATTCTTTTTCCCCAAATTAATTTTCCCAAAATTACAACTTTCTTTTATTTCTGATATTATGCCTTTAAAAAAAGTGTTTCTTTAACATGTGCTACTAAAAATTTTATTATTTTTCCTCATAATATGACAAGTTTATTGTCATACATTTGCAACTTGTTTCTCTTGATATTTTGACTTTATTCTCGAAAAATTACAGCTGTTTTGCTGCTTTTTTCCCCTGGTTCTACAATTTCAATTTGTAATTATGACTTTATTCCCATATTGTTACATTACTATATATCCCACCCCTTTATTCTTAAATAATCTTCATAAGCTTTCTGTTTGTAAAATTATGACTTTTTCTCGTAAAATTATAACTTTTTCCACAACCTAATTTTCCAAAAAATTTGTATCCACTGATTTAAAAAAATATTTCTCACAATATTAATTTTTTTTTTTAAAGTGCCTGTGTGCCTCCAAACAGACAGGAAGAGAGTTCATTCTCTGCACTGCTTTCAGCAGTTTGGCACGTTTGTTCCATAGAACAACAGCATGAACGGAGTGAGCCCTTTTGTCAGTTATACAGTGTCTTTGTCTCGTTGGGTGGAGGCGGGGCTGCTAGCATACACACAGAGTGCAGCGGGGAGCAATGGAGGGTAAGGTAGCAGAAATAAAATTAGTAGATAGCAATATACTTTTGATATTTTTTCATTTTGCTTTTTTTTTTTTTTCAAGCGTCTCAAGTGTTTTGTGACATGCCTACTACTGCATGATAACAGAAGGTGATGCGTTCAAGGATGTCCGGCCAAAGTACGAAATCTCAATGCTGAAAAAAACAAAAAAAAAACAAGAACATGTAAAAACTGTGGTACATGCATGCTGTAGATTTGACCCGTATTGCCATGTTTTTAATAACGATTTCTCATCACAACATAAAAAAGGGCGGAGTTTATGTTGGAAATCTAGGACTTGGGTTTTGCCTCCAAATGTAAAAATAAAAAGCAGACCCCTCTCCCTGCCACTTCCTGACCACAATGCACCCCTCCCCCAGTTGTTTTTATATTCTCGCTGCTCGCATCCTCGCACCCCGCCTCAGGAGCGTTTCTGCGCATTTCACGTCACGTCGGCCTGCCTTGGTGTGGCTTTGTGGGCGTGACGATCCCGGATGTTGGTGACCCGAACCACTTATGGCTTGAACCAGCAGGATGGCCATGGTTACTAGCACGTATTGTAGAATCTGTGCACGAGTTTACGTGGAGGACTTGTCCACACAGAGTAGGCCAGGGTGGTGTGTGTGTGCGTGTGTGTGTGTGTAAGTAACACTGAACACACGTTTCTTGTCTGGCCATCTGCTGACGCTTGTTGCACCATCACGCACACACACGCACCCACACACGCACACGCACGCACACAGGCAGGCGGTAAAGTAGGTCAGCAAGGTAAATCATTTTTTAAACACTCACCGGATTCAACACCTCTTTCTTTTTTTTTTTACCTCCCCCCATCCGTCCCTCTCCGCCTGACACCTTCTTCTGTCCCAGGGAAGGTCTTGTCATCTGGTCATAATCACGAATGCCTGCGTTTACCAACGACTTCAGTTTGACCTCCCGCCCGTCCCGCCCCGCCACCACGACAGAAAAAGCAGGTTATTGAAGGGACAAGAATAGTCTGAAGCCAGTTTGCTCGCCGCACGGAGACTGTCCTGTTAACCTAAAGATGCCCGATGCACTGTTTTGTTTTAACCACCCCATGCAACAAAAATAACGATTTGAAGTCGTTTGGTTTCTTTGCATTTTTTTAAATGTTCCGCTTACAGAGTTTCCCATAGGACTACAATCTATCTGTGGCAGTCCATAATTGGCCATGGTGACATTATTTCATGAGGAAGGCTGAGCAGGCCGAATCTAAACACAAACATATGTATTTGTGGCGGTCGGTTACAAGTACTCTGTATTATCCAATAACTACTCTACATATCAACAGTCTCATCCATGGCATGTCCGTCTCAGCGTCCCAGCCATGGCATGTCCGTCTCATCCATGGCATGTCCGTCTCAGCATCTCATCCATGGCATGTCTGTCTCATCCACGGCATGTCCGTCTCAGCCATGGCATGTCCGTCTCAGCGTCCCAGCCATGGCATGTCCATCTCATCCACGGCATGTCCATCTCATCCATGACATCTCCGTCCCAGCCATGGCATGTTTGTCTCATCCATGGCATGTCCGTCTCATCCATGGCATGTCCGTCTCATCGTCTCAGCCATGGCATGTCCGTCTCATCCATGACATCTCCGTCTCAGTGTCCCAGCCATGGCATGTCCGTCTTAGCCATGGCATGTCCGTCTCATCCATGGCATGTCCGTCTCATCGTCTCAGCCATGGCATGTCCGTCTTAGCCATGGCATGTCCGTCTCATCCATGGCATGTCCGTCTCATCGTCTCATCCATGGCATGTCCGTCTCAGCGTCTCAGCCATGGCATGTCAGGCATGTCCGTCTTAGCCATGGCATGTCCGTCTCATCCATGGCATGTCCGTCTCATCGTCTCATCCATGGCATGTCCAACTCAGCGTCTCAGCCATGGCATGTCCGTCTTAGCCATGGCATAGGGGCTGGGCTCTGCTGGCTCAGTCGCCAGTCTCCATGCAGTGTGAAAGGTAATGTAATCTGATAACATTACTGATGCCTACTGACCACAATATTACATATACCTCATCTTTCTATGTTTTTGAACTAATATTAGGCCATAGTCAACCACAAAACAGCCATCAATCTATTCATTATTTTTGGGAAAAACTGTGATATAGTGGGAAAGCGAGGGAAGACTGTTGTGTGTTTTTGAGTAGAGATCAGTAACTCCAGGGAACTTGCATTTCAGTCATTCAAACGAGCAACGGGTTTATGCATTTGCAATTTTTCACATGTTCTACATGAAAAAAACGCCATCAAAATGATCCCAGTTCACAAACAGGGCTACTAAAGGACTAAAAACACAAACTTTTACTTTTTAGTACAATGAAAAGAATGACAATATATTTCCAATTACTAAACGAATTTGTGTATATTAGCGGCCCCGCCTCCACCCGCTGAGACAAAGAGACTGTATGACTGACAAAAGGGCTTACTCCACTTCATGTCATCGTTCCGTGAAACAAAGGCACCAAGGTGCTGAAAGCAATGCACAGAGTGATCCCTCTTCCTGTCTGTTTGGAGGCGAGAAACAAGGAAAACAGACACACACGCACTTAACAACGCATTGATTATCCTCTTCATTTTCAATTATTGTGTGATTATTTCAAATCCTGTCTTGTTTTAATCTTGCGAGATTTTGCGACACCCCTAGAAGTTGGCGATGTCATTTTGTCAGGAAACATTTTTCCTTGGCATATTTTTGTAAGCGTTTCCACGCACAGTCAATCCTCGGTTGAAAAAACTACCTCGGTTTTCGTGTGTTTCTGTTTGCGTCGCACCTTCAGGATGGAATTCAGCAAAACCGAGTAACCCGAGGCAGTCGGGCTGTATTAAAAGTACTACTAAGCCCTACGTAGTCCTTCTTTTCCAAAACATGAAGACTCGTTTTTTTTTTTTTTAATGTTTGCACTTTCAGGCTTGGAAGAACCAAAACCACACAAACTCACATCAGTGACCCTCAACTCTGCGGTGGGGTGACTCGGACACGGTGGTACACAAATAACCCGCCCAGTCTTACTCTTGGTAAAGTCGGGATGGTTGGAAATGGACGGGAGTAAAACTTTCTGGTGATCTCAACACGGCAGGCCTTGGAGATAGAAATTCTCAAGGGCCGCGTTTGTTTTGACTGAGCGCTTCCTTCCAAGGTTGCTCATCACAAAGTTCCACGGTTTGCATTTAGTCGAGTGTCTTGTTGAACGCACTTTTTTATTTTCCTTTTTAGCCTCCACCAACCCCCCGCCCCCGTCCAGCTGTGGCTTTCAGCTAGCGAGTGCACACAGGAGGCCCCCTGCCAAATTCTTTGGCAGTCAAAGACAAACACGTCTTGTTTGTTGATAGTAATCGCCGCTCGCGTGTTAATGCAGTCCGACTGGTTCAGACACGGGTTGACGTCCGCGCCGTACAAGCCGATCGCTGTGTTTCCCGCGTGAGCAGCCTCTGGGCCGGCCCGACTTGAGGCATTTCTCTTCGGAACGTCGTATTTTAGCGATGTCCTTTTTATCTCCCGCACCGAGGCCGTGGCGTGTGCAGCGTGGAGCGGTTATGCAGTTTAGGGTCATCCACAGCGGACTCACAAGCCGTCACGCACTACAGGTGTAGCAAACGTAATAAAAGCAGATGAAAAGCCGACGCAGCCAATAAAAAAAGGAGATTGGCGATTGCGGTGGAGGAAATGATTATTGACTCATCCGTTTGTGTCCCGGTGATGAGCGGCCACAAAAAGCTTCAACTTAAGTGGAGTCCAACTGCCAAAAAACGCAGAGATCTGCCTCAGGTTTGGGGAGAATGTTGAGTATTTCAGCCTCACTCCTTAGACGAAATGTCCCCGTTGGACGTTTGCTCAGCTGTTGTGTCGCCACAAGAGCATCCTGTCTTTGAGGTGGCGTACGAACTCTTCCCACGTGGGAGACAGAGGGGGTCACCAAAGCTTCTTCAAGAAGTCCAAAGTCAGTGAAATAGTGAGATAGTTCCACGCAAAAGACCATATTGCAAGCTAACATAAGTATCGGCCCGCACAGTCACAAAGCCTGCGTCCGAAATACACATCCGGATGGACCTATCAGTTAGGGCTGCAACAACTGATCATTGAACCGATGAATAATTGATCCAATTCATGGACATCAAACTGGTAACATCTTTATCATTAAAATTGCAACAACAAAACCCCACACATACATGTAAAGCCTGCCATGCTTACATCACACGCTTTATTTCCTGGTATCCATCAAGCCATTGATTACCTTTTGATGTAGTTGGACCCTAGGAATATACTGTACATCCATGTAGTGGGCCAACCAAACCACTAACTGGTTCTGTAGCTTCCTATTGGTTTGGTTCATATTGCAGGGGTGTCCAAACGTATTCCTCCAGCGAGGGAGGGACTCCTAGTGAAACATGGAAGGATGCAACTTTGATACTCTGCAAAGCAACACATGCACGAGATATGCTGAGAAGTTATCCATAATTTAAGAAAATCAAATTACATCTCAGTTTGTCAAATAGGTGAAAAATCCCCCCAACTTTCACACTTTGTATTTCTTTTGTTTGTTTTAGGTATTTTTTTCCTTCCCCCCATTATTATTATAACTTTATCCCCATAATATTTTTACTTTTTTCTCCAACATAATTTTCCAAAAATGACTAATTTATTTTGTTTTGGTTTATAATATTACAACTTAAAAAAATATATATATATTTTTTTTAAATATTTCAACTCCGTGCTACTAAAAATTACATTATTTTTTCCTTATAATATTACATTGTTCCCATATTCTCGTTAGATTAGTAATAATAAAAAAGTAGTGTTTTATCTATTAATATTTTATTTTCATAAACTTAACTGTTTTTTGCATTTCTGCTCATATTTTTTGGGTTATTCCCATATTTTGCCTTTATTCTCATAAAATTATCATTTTATTCCTCTACCAATTTTTTTTAAAAATTCACAACTTAATTATTATAGTGATATGATAATATTATAGAATATTATTATAAATTACACATACATTTTGGTTTCTGATGTTATGACATTAAAAAATGTTTTTCATATGCTATATGCTACTAAAAATGACAATTCTTTTCATAATATGCTATTCTTATAAAATTACGGCTGTTTTTCCACAGTTTTTTTTTTCCTTCATCTATCCATCCATTTTCTATTTCGCTTATCCTCATTAGTGTAGCGGGTATGCTGGAGCCTATCCCAGCTGACTTGGGGTGGGAGGCGGGGTACACCCTGGACTGGTCGCCAGGCAATCGCAGGGCACAAATAGACAAACAAGCATTCACACTCTAATGGACAATTTAGAGTCACCAATGAAGCTAACATGCATGTTTTTGGAATGTGGGAGGAAAGCGGAGTACCCGGAGAAAACCCACACACGCACGGGGAGAACATGCAAACTCCACACAGATTTTGCCACCTAATTTTCCAGAAATCACAACTCTATGTGTTTCATGTTTTTGTTTCTCACAATATTATGTCTTTAGAGGAATGAACGGAAGGACGGTTTTGGAATCTATGAGCTGCTAATTTTCCTCATATTGTGTTTTTCCCACTACAAACTTTCTTCTTTTAATATTTTGACTTTATTCTAAATTAAATGTAACTAATTAAAGTAATAAAAGAAAACATTCACACGTTGCATAGCCCTGGATTCCTTGATTAAACAAAACAACGATCTGAAGATGTATCGACTAGAAAAGCTCAGTATCGCTTACTTGCGGATTTTGGCCGTCCGATGGTCGCCCCGGGTCGTCACCCTATCTGTCTTTGCCCCCACCAGAGTGACGGACGATGGAGGACCACGGTGCGGTTGGTATTTGTACACGAAAGTGTACATTTACTACATTAAACGGTGCTGCTGGAAGCAGCGGCAACAAGAGATGGTGTGATGTTTCACCATAGAAAGCCATATGTGAAAGGGTTTTCTCCCGTGTATTTTTCATCAAAGATGGCTGCAGGAGTTTGTCAGTCACGTGACACATGCTGTGAGCCTGCAGCCATCCCAACATGCCTTTTCCTTCAGGACAAAAGAACTGGCTTCCAGTGTGTGTGTGTGTGTGTGTGTGTCGGGGGGGGAATTAACCCAGTCATGTGGGCCCACACAAATTCCAGCAGTTTTGTTTTTTTGCTGAGGGGACAAAATCTGCAGTGGAGTTGAGGTGTGACCTTATCTGCCTCCGTGTTTGTTGGCGGCTCCACTTGGGCAATGACGAACGCTCGCTGGTTCACGCGTGGAGCTCAAACGTTTTGTGCCTTCCACGCGTAAGACGAGCATACCTGACTTTTCTTGCATGTCTGGCAGCTACTACATCAAACGCTATCTGGCTGGTTTGTTCCGAATGACTACTGTGGATGATATTATGGGATTTGAAATTGGGCGAGCACATCTGAAGATTTAACAGATCGGTTTTCACTCCTTGGAAATGTTGGGTGGCAAAAAGCCAGAACTGAAGAAAAGCGTGTTTCCCTCTTGGCAGAAGTGCTCGTGTCATGCGCTCGATGGGTGACTTTAAGCAGAATTCAAAGCGGAGCACTGTCCCACTCCAGCCAAACCGGGGCAGCTATTTAACAGCCCGGCGTGGGCGCTTTGTGTATTTCTTTGGCGCCGGTGTTGACTTCTCGGCCGGCGCACACCGGGCGGCTCTAGAGGTTGAGGGCGCTTTCATGTGGTGCACGGCGGCGGAAAATTAGGACCGCGTTTTAGCAAGCAACCGACAAAACAAAAAAGTACAACGCCATCCCATCACGGCCCGCCCCGCCCCTTGTGACGCGTCAACTTCACTGGTGCAGAAGAGGAGAAATGGCAGCAGCTACGATGCAACGATGACTCAGCACTCCGAGACTAGCCTCTGCCTCCACATCACGTGTGTGTGTGTGTGTGTGTGTGTGTGTGTGTGTGTGGTAAATAAAAATGCAGTATTGAGCCGCCTACAGATTCCATAGACAAAAAGCTTCTAGCGTAACAACTTTAGAAATTGGACATTTCTGGCCCGCAGCTTTGTTTTTTTTTTTTTGAAGAAAATTTTTGATTTGACAAAGCTAAAAAAAAAAATAAAAAATTCCGCAAAAATGGAAAAAGTCAAAATACTAAGAGAAAAGAGTTGTAGTCTAACAAGTAAAGGTTGGAATTTTATAATAATAGTGATGTCCTATTACAAGGAAATTGGAAATCATTTTAGTAGCATATGGATGAAATATATGAAAGAAAAAGGAATTTCAGAACACTAGATTTTGAAAAATGTTCTAATGTTACGAGAATAAAGTCTTCATTATTAGAAGAAAATTTACAAGAAGAAAGTTGAAATAAATTAGAAAAAAAAGCTGAAATGTTACAAAAATCAAGCCAAAATATTATGGGAAAAAATACCAAATCTCAAATATTAGTAATATTAGGGGGGGGGGGTGACTTCATTTTAGTAGCACAATGTTGAAATATTAAGGGAAAAATTTTACTTTTTAAAAGTCATATTATTAAAAACAAACAAAACTACTGAAAAGAGCAATTTTTTGAAAATTTGGTTCCAGAAAAAGTTATAATGTTAGGAGAATAACATCATAATCACGAGAAGAAAATATACAAGAAGTAAGTTTAAATCATTAGAGCGTATTTTTTTAAATGCAGAAATTGGAAATTAAAAAGTTTTAGGAGAAAAAAGTTTCTGATGAGAGAAAAAGATGAAATTTTAGAATAATAAAAAAATTAGTGATTTTAGTAGCATAGAGATGAAATATGAAAAAGTACATTTTTTATGATTTGAAGAGAAAAATAACAAAATAAAGTTGTACATATTTGAAAATTAGGTTGCGGTTGAGTCAAAAAATTATGAGAATAAAGTCATAATATTAAAAAATATATATAGTAAAAGTTGCTACTAATAATTGGCATTTTTCACCTAAATGCTAACAAAGCTGACATGCAGTTTATTTTTGAAACATGCTGTATAGAACGTCTTAGCACATTTACAAAATACTATCTCGCTGGGAACAGGTTTGCTTTAGAAAATGACTACTTTCCACGAGCAAGCGACTTTTCTCCTCATAAAGTCGCTGAACTGGACTAAAAGCTTGACGGATAATCCGGACTTGGCAGGGAAAGAAGTCCTTACCAGTCATTCCAAACCATGTGTGACTTCTGTGGAGATTGACGCACACCCCGGTGTCGACTGGGAAACCAGGGGGGGCTGAAGGGGATGAAATTTCAGATTCTTTTGGCGGTGTTGGATGGCGAAGTCAGGAATGCGCACCTCGCTCGGACTGGGAAGAGCTTGAGGGATTTGCGGGAGCTATCTGAGGCATGAGTGCTGGCTAAAGACCAAGCATTGGGACTCATTTATTTATACAGTAGCTTTACAGTAATCCCTCGTTTATCACGGTTAATCACTTCCAGGCCCCACCATGATAGGTGAATTTCCGCCAAGTAGGATTCCTTATTTATGAATCAAATATTCTCATAGTTAGAGCATGGAAAAGCTGTTTACCACCTTCTAATACATTTTTTAACATTATTAGAGCCCTCTAGACATGAAATAACACCCCTATAGTTATGTAGACATAATAAAAAAGTAAGACATAATACACACACACACCCCAAGCCTATGGTTTGTTTCATTTGATACGCTTGTATATGCTACGTTACATATGCGCCCATGTTGCCAGGTCTTGCAAGAGAAACAGGACAAAACAACAGGCAACCTGGGAATTTGCAAAGGACTTTAATAATAAAAAAACAACCCCAAAGTTGCTTATAACAGGCGGACCAGCCCACACTGATATGCATACCTATTTTAGTTCATTTAGCCATTTTTATGTTTGAAAATGATTCATTGAGGCCAAAACACATAACATTTGCTTAAATATGCATATAGAAATAGGTTGTAGTTAACCGCAAAACAGCGAGGCGTCACGATATTATTATTTAACCAATATGACGAGGAATGACTGTAAGATAAGCTTAAAGTACAGGCGCTGCGACGGCTTTGCACAGCGACGCTTTCTCAGCGCTTTGCACGCAACCTCTACTTGACCTACTTTAGTTTGGACAACCGTTTTATTTGGGAAGTGTCACTGAAAAGCTAATTTGGGACGGACACAGTCCTTCACAGGCAGCCGTCATGTTGTCTCCGCAGAAATAAAACCAAAAAAACACACACAATGCGGTCACTGTCACTGTGACCAGCCCCACGGCCGCAATAAAACCATCAGAACCCTGCATCCTGGACATCACCAGATGTTGATGATAGATGTTACATTGGGAAATATAACGGCCAATCATGAACAAGTACGTTCTAAAAAAAAAAAAAAGAAACCAAGTTAGCAACTCGAACGACTTGGCAGCTAGCAGCCCTCTGGACCCAGCACTGGACTGAATGAGGTCTCTCTTCAAGTCTGGTTGTTTTTTAAAGCAGTCTTGATGCAGCAGTTGTTTTGTATTAAGGAGCAAATAGAAGCCTGTCCTGATCATCTTAATGGTAACATTGGATGAGGCGACATGTGTGTCTTTATGAAGACCCTTCCAAAGATCTAGGTGCTGATTGAAGAGATGGATGATCATGGCTGAACGATTTGTCCTCATCAGCATCTGGGGACATTGGAAAACGGGGCTTGGGGTCGATGCTGTTGTCATATTTCACCCAAGTGATTTGGAGCCCACATGCACAGGGTTAAGCCAGGGCACTTTGCACATTGAGCACTTCGAGAAGCATGTTCCTCATTAACGAGAACCAACCCCAAGTGAACAGACACCTGGTGATGGAGGCAAAGACAAACTCCGTCTAGGGAAGAAACCTCAAAGAGACCCAAGACTCCGTACTGCGTCTTGTTCGGTTGGTTCGAGATTGAGAATCAGTATTTTTTTAAATCAATAAACCCGGGAACTTTACAATCAAGAACCTTTTTCCCTGAGTAAAAAACGTTCATGGCAACGGCAGTGTCTTAGGAGGTAGAGCAAGGTAGTCCAGTACCCGTTGGATAGGACTGAACTCCCACTGACCTCAATCCCCACCACTGCTGTTGTGTCCTTGGGCAAGGTACGTCACCCACCTTGCCTCCAGGCTCGCCCACACACGGATGTTTGGCTTCACTGACCAAGATGCTGACATAAAACCAGGTTCCGGGTGCCGCACCATGGCTACCCACTGCTCCTCAAAGCATGCGTTTATGCAATTTCTCTGTACTTTGTACATGTGAACTGATAATCTGTGTGATTTGCGTTTCAACCGCACCTCAAAGTTCAGAGTAATTGATTCCCATCCGGCTGATGACGTATGGGGTAGCGTTCTGTTTTCACGTGGTGTTATGTTAATAAACTCCAGTGCTCATAAGTGAGATAGAACATGAATTTAAAAAGCAAACTATTGACTTGGATCTTTCTGGTCAAGTGTGTGGACAAGCGTGTCTGCAGTGTCCAGGACAGCCATCTTCTCAGAGGCGAATCCTTACCCGTCAGCGCAGACGTCTTCACTAAACGTCGCGCTGAGAGCCTCACTTTGCGTCTCTGCAGTGTGCAACACAGCAGATGGCGAGTGGAGTAAACATCCCGTCTGCATCAACTCAGGCATACGTATGAAGCGCACGGGCGGAGGCGCTTGGTGTTGGTCCGGCAAAGTGGCTTTTGTTGCGCTTACTTTCCACCAATACCCCACAGAGTCGCCTTTTTGTCTGCAGATCTCATCTTTTGACTCTTTGACAAGCTGAAAGTAGCTGAATTGCCAGCGAACAATGACCCTTTGTTTGGCCCACTTGCTGTCACTGTGGATTTGATTGTCTCAGTAGGCAACACGGGCTCGGCCCATTCACGCCCAGTCATCCCCGTGGATGGACATTCCTTTTGGCAAGACTCCCAGATGGCAGCGCAGGTTCTTTGCGGGTTGCAGCCATCAGGAGAGATTAGCATGAGCAGCGCCACAATGAAGGGGGGAAAATCGTCTTAAGAGTGTTAGGAGATTGTTAGGGGAGAGGTATCACCTAGTCTTGGAAGGACTGGTTCTAGATGACTTAATGAGGGGGTGGGGGCTCAACACTCTCAAGATCACACGGTGACATATTGGCTCAGGCCTAAGTTCTGTTCTCCTTTATTCTCAAGGCATTCAATCGATCACGACCGGACTGCTCAGGTTGTCTTAGAAGAGGTCAGACCAGATAGGACAGCTCTAGACCGAGAGCTTGGTGCAAGATCCAAGCTATTTATCCCCTAAAAGAGAACAGAAACCAACCATTCCTGCTCGGATGAAAGTCCAGTTGCGATCGACGGAATGCCCCGAGAATACGACGACCTGGATGAATGACAATATTCACATCACAGCCATATTTCTGTTTCATCATGAAGCTCCACAGCGCCATTAAAAAACCCTCAAAGAGAACGTTTGTTGCCTTGCTCAGGTGGCCCCTAAGTTTTCCTACCGATTCATTGATTTGCTCAATCCTATTTTTAAATGCTCAATTATTATGCCCCAGATTAAAAGGTCAGAACCCTGAAATCCTCGGATCACTTTATCGCCGTCCACCAAGCCGGAAGTCATTTGACGAGTCTCGGGGAATGACATTTTGCCGAGGAGCAGAAAGAAACACAACCCCGGGACGCTTGAACGCGTTTCTTGGTTGGCTTGACATTCGTGCGCGACATTAGCGCTGGGAGCTCACAGGCTCCATGGCGTGACGAGCGGCTTCCCGTTGTTGGAACGGCTCATGTAGCAGTTTAACGTCACGTCAAATGCGAGATGCCGCCAGGCTGCTTTTAACTCACCGTCCCACACTGGGCCCCTCTTTAGAACGTCACGGCAGAATATGTAGCTGCAAGGCAGTGTTCCCTCCAAAAGACCCACTGAATTATGAATGTGTCTACCCAAGATGCGACTCGAAGCTGAAATAATGTGTGGCGGACTCATTATGGGCGCGTATTTAACGCCTACTCAGGAAATGAGGTCCTTGACATCAGCGCCGTGCAGCGGGCACATGTTGCTTTGGCAACAGTTAAAATATACGCCATAGGTTTCCTCATCACCATGCTGATAAGGAAACTCATCACATCCTATCTTTTTTTTGGTTGCTTCAAACACATTGATGCCTAAAAGCATTTTCTCCCTCCTCCCTTAGATGTGTGCTCTTGCCTCTCCTGAGCGTCACGCCGCCGCCGCAGGCCCTCTTCCTGCTGGTGGACTCCATTGACGAGGGCGGTCAACTGGGCGAGGCGGAGTCGAGGTCGCCCCCGGGCTCCCCCAGGACCATCGCGGAGCTCCTCGCCAGCCATCACGAGTTCCTGCCGCCGTGGCTCCTGCTGATCTGCTCTGCACGGAGACAGAACAAGGCCATTACCAAGCTTTTCACGGGTAAATTCTCCCCGACACGCTGGCACACACCTTGTTAGGTTGCCTTCCACTCTTTAGTATTCTGGGCTGGACCAACAGAAAAAACAAACAAAAAAAAGATATTTGCTCGGTGCGCTTGTTTAATTGATTTATTTATTATTCTTGTGTTGATAAATAATTTTGTTGTTTACTTTTATTTTACGAAAAGCAGTATGTAACATGCAGGGGGTGCCCAATGTGCGTGCCTGAGGGTAAAGGAAAAAAAACATTTTTGTAATATTATAATGAATGAATGAACATAATTTTAGTAACATATAATTGAAATTCATTCATTTTATTAAGGAAAAATGCATTCTTTTTTATAGTCATGATATCATGAGAAACAAACAAAGCAGTGAATAGAGTTGTGGAAACAGTTACAATGTTACGAGAACAAGGCATAGTTGAGTAGAAAATTAAATGAAAATGTATTAAAAAGGTAGAAAAACAACAGAATTGGAAAAAAAAACTGCTGTAATTGCATGAAAATAAAGTCAAAATATTCAGACAAAAAAGTCGCAATTGCACATGAATAAACTTGGCAAAGTGAGGAAAAAATAATCCTTTTAGTTGCATAGAGTTGAAATATTAAAGAAAAAAAAATTCTTATTTTAAAGGTGTAATTTGATAAACAGGCAAAACAAAGTCAAGTTGTAATTTTTGGAAATAAAATAATAAATCAATAGTCATAATATGGGAATAAAGTGAAAAAACAGCAAAGAGTGAAGTTGATAACAGCATATACTAGTGGATTAATAACATGCTTCTTGGACAGCCCTGGTAGAATGTACGGACGTTTTTTGATAGCAGCGAGCTTCAATATTCCAAATAAAAGCCAGTGACGGTTGAATATTTTGTTTGTTTCGACAGAAAAGACATGAAGGTCATGGGTGCGCTACAGTCCTACGACACCGCTGCTCTTATCTTGTCAGGCAGGAGGCCTCATTGATCACCAAGCACCTCTGCCTTCCCAGAGCTTTCCTTACAAACCCATTGCAGTAATAAGCCCTGATTATGGTTTTGCTTTTTTCCTGGGTTTACCGCACACAATAGGGCACTGTGAAAATGAGCAGTCAAACGAAACAATAGCTGCACGAAGGAAGGGGGAGACGTCTTGTTGCCCAACAAAAGGCGATGCTAAGAACTGGGACAGGTGGGTCATTGTGTCGATCATGACAGCACCTGTGTCCAATTAGGGTGCGGCGCAGCCCGGCAGCAAATGACTGGTTGCAGTGGGACTGAGTCAATCTTCTCTCTAAGTGTTGTTTGCGCGCATGTGGATCAGAGCCGTGTTGACACGGGCAGCGGCGGTGCTCGCTTTGACTAGGTGCCCGTCCACTAATCACGCAAACCCCCGCTGCGGTGTGACGTCCACCCAGACGCCGTTGGTCATGCTAGATTGGCTTTCCGACACCGACAGACCAGATGTTTTCACGTTGTAGATCAGATTTCATTTCCCCCATTTGCTTATATCGACTCACGCCGCAGGACCTGTGCATGACACATTCACGCCGCTACCGCCAGAGGCCGCGGCCCAGACTAGCTGGTGCCCACGAAGCGTATTGCGTGTGTTTTGGGGTCTTCGAGGCTTTTTCGTGTTGGAGAAACGCGACTAACAGCTGTTATCTTTCTCTCCCGACCGCCTCCCACCACTTTTGCTTTTTTGTGGCTTGAGAGCCTTCGTCATGCGCCGCTTCAAATTCAAACGTTGAAATGTAAAAACACTAACGTGCTTTTTCACCTGTTAGACCGGGCTGACATGCACTTTTTTGCATTTTTTGTTGCAAGGGTTCGCTGGGGCCTGCTTTACAAAATCCATTCTAGTGGCTTGAGAGCCTTTGTCAAGTGGCGTTTTAAATTCCAGCGTTTGTAAACACTCTCCTTTCCCCCGCCAGAACCTACTCAACGCCCTACTCAAAAGAGCGAAGGGCACAGATATGAATTTCCCCTGCCTGTGTTGCTATGCGTGGTGGCGCCTCATTTCATCCGGTGGAGTTTGCGCACTGGCGTGTTTCTGCAGGCTCACAATAGCTTTGGCTTTCCTCCTTCGCGGATGCTTTTAGCGGCGCTCTTTGTTTTGTCTGGGTTCAGTCTTCCGCTCTGAGTTCACAACAAGAAGAATGGCATTTTTTCCCTGTTCACAAACGCGTACACAAACAGAAAAGCGTAACCCACTTTGTACGGCCTGCATTGGGTTGGAGGACACGTTATTCATGCAACACAATGCCATATGAAGCCAAGTGGCCCCCAAATCAATACCGATATGATCCTACATCTTCATTCTTTTAAACCAACAGGCTGTTTTTTCAAAATACTAAGAGTTAAAGGAAAAGTACACTTTTTGGCCGGACTATCGCCCATCATCCGCAAGTCTCACGTACAACATGAACTCACGTCTTTCCCTTTTGTATGAAAACAGATAAAGATGCATGCAAAGGGACACACCGATCCCGCCTAGAAAGCGATGTGTGCTGGTACTGGCCTAGATTCCATGTTTTGGTATGGTATCATGTTCTATGTGCGCCTTGTATCGCAATCAACATCACGGTGACTTAGTCCGTCTTTTCCATTTGATTTTGGGCAGGTGGAGAAAAAAGTTTCTACCACTGCAGGCTTTGTTAGCGCTAACAATTCCTTGTTCGTTGTTGTGATGCAATGTCCTGCATGCCACTCAGTGCAGCAGAAGTACTCCATTTTCCTCGGCAAGCTCCCCATCTACACCAGCAAGTCATGCCGGTCCTGACTCCACACTAAACCTGTAGCTCATCCTCCATATAGGCGTGTATTCACGATACAAAAGATAAGGTTCTGGATCCTCATTCGGCGGAAAAAAAGAGTAGTTGAAGGAAGTAGCGGTAGTTCCTATCTATGGGCTGTGTGAGACCAAAGCGCCTGGGAAAGAAGTTCCGGTGATGTTTAGAAAGAGCAAAATAGCGTAAGTATGACGTGTTATCATGGATGTACAATACCTGTTACTGTGTGGTCACAGCAGGTACCAAAACGACATAAGCGGTGTTGGAGGGTTTGAAGAGGGCTTCCCAGTGGAACTAGGTGCATCCCGTTACGTGGTTAGGTATCTCCCGCACGCTAACTGTTTCTCTCTCTTTAGGAGGCACGGAAAAGGGAAGATTAGGATTGCGGAGGATGATTAACATTTTTTAGATTTCGTTTTCTTTTAAGGCTCTTTTGTTGTCTTTGTGACTCGGGCAGGAAAGGGAAAGTCCAACTAATGCTGATAGTACGTGTCCGAGATGACTGCCCTCCCATAAGCACATCTCGGAATTCTTCTTGACTCGCTCACCCGTTATTCCTTGTGTCTGTCTCACGTCGGAATGCGCTTTGGGAACATTTCCACACCTCTGAGACCTGAGCAGGAAGCTAAAGGAGGCTTTCTGACTGGCGCTGGTGCAACGCTTCGCTCGCATCCGCTCGGCGCGCAAACAAAGGCGGTTCTGTTTGTGTCGGATCACGGTGAGAATGCGGACGTCCTTCCAGCGCGGATATTTTATGATCACTCCTGATAAAGACCCGATCGGTGTTTCAGTGTTTCCGTGCGGTCAAAGCAGAAAAGGCTGCTTTTCCAGCGCCTCCCCCCTCCGCGTGCAGCGATGATAGGGGCAGCGCAGTGGAAACACTTAGGCGGCAATTTTGGTTGGGAGCTGGGTAGAGTGCACGGCAATTTCACAAGGCCTTGGGGGCGGAAGGCAGAGAGCAAAGGAGAGGGGGAAGAGAGGGCGGGACGGAGGAGGGACACGGACGTCGGGGTTGCAAATAGAATAAACCGCCTCTGGACTTTAGACGGGTTTTGAAATACAGAACCTCCAAACCAAGTGGATGTCAGATTTAGCGCGGTCCAATTTACTCGAGCTGCTCCCAAAATGTGGAGGCAAGACTTTGAACATCTTTGGTTGAAGTGAGCGTTTCAGTTCTCCGCTCTCGGAAATACAAACACAAAGCACCCGCGGCTATCAATTTTATTTTGAAAAATAAATAACGTTGACTGAGTTGCAGCAGTGAGTTGAATAACGACCTTAAAAGAGAAGGAGATGACAGTCTTCTCACGTCTTCAGACCAGGGAAGGAGTGGGTCTCTTCCCAGACAGCAGAGAGGGATGGTTTGCAAAAAAGGGCAGGAGGCGTGAGAAGGACATTGCTTCTTTTACACACTCGACTCTTGGAACGCCTGTGGCGGGGTCCTTCTTCGGGTTGTCGGAATGGTTTCCCCACAAAACCGGGCGATTTGCAAGTGCCGTCATTCAACCAGCGACCGTCAGACCTCCATTTCCGAACCCCTGATATTGTGATTCAATTTGAGTAGGGCGCGTAAGGAACTGGGAACCGTGCAGTGGGACCTGTTCTAACCGCCACCGGGAGCCCGAGCGATTGAGGCCGTGAGCGACACAAGCCCCCGCCTTTGAGCGAGGGAATTCCTCCTCGGCCCTGATACGGCGGGTTCAATGAGGTTCATTTCCCCCAATCACTTCCTTTGTTGCGCCAGTTTTAGCCTCCCACGAACATTCATACTCACACTTGCCCCCCAGCGCTGATGAATCACAGCTGTAATTAAGTCAGTTATATTCCCAGCTCAGTCTGAGGAATGTTATTCGGCTCGTCTTCGTGTGAGGCCAGTCGACTGCAGGGAAAGGGGGGTTAGTCATTGACGTCTTGCCGTTGGTTGACCCAAAACTAATCAAGTCACATTTACTCCTTTTTTAACACACTCCTGTTGAAAAGTATGAGGAACCAGATAAAGAATTGCAAGAATGTACATTTTGCACTGTTGGATCTTAAGGAGGTTCTAAGTACAGGTTCTACATGCAAGAAGAAGAAATGGGAGTGAAACAAGAAACAGTTCTTGCAAACATCCACAAAAGTGAACTAGGCTCAGGGTTTCTGTTACATGTAACTGATGCAGCAGCACAAAATAAAAGCCGCCACATCTTAAAAACTGCGCCACAATTTTTATTACTATATGATATGAAAAGATGCTTATCATCGACACACATGTTGACCGCAGTTTGGAAACAATTTAACATTTCACACAAATGCTTCACTGCGTTTTATTTTGATAAGCATGCCCCGGAATCAGTCGTCTGCTTCGCTGGCACAAACGTGACCGGCTCCACGGCAGGTCTGGTGTCGACTTTCACGTTGTTGTTATCGGGAGAATGAACAAAAGCCCGTAAAATGTGCAGTCAATTGACGACAGCTTGTCACAGGCTAAGCTACGTCGGCGCGCGTGACGGCTCACGGTTCAATCTCATTGCACTTTCTGGCAGTGTTGTTTACACGGTTGCCTGGCAACCGGCCCGCCAGATGCTCGTCAGCTACAAGTGGCAATTTACATTCCTGGGATACGCCAATCATCATCATCACAACTTACTTTTTTCAAGCGTCACGTAACTACCTTGCTCTCGTTACCATCGTAATACTTCTGGCTCGTCTTCACAGCACCTGTTGGGTGTGGAAGTTCTTCAACAGGACCACGTTGTGTGCCCACCTTCGGACGGTGACGCTATCCCCGGGGTCCCCGACAGGTAGCTCGAAAGCCACCGGCAGCTCACGAGCTGATGTTGAGCAGTTCGCCGAAGAATCTTTGCGTCGCCTCCTAGTATTACTTAGTAACGTGACGACGTATTTGTTGGGGTGGAGATGTGCTTTGTCAATCAAGTAGAGTTTAAATGTTGGCAGTCCCATACAACACAAATACCTTTCTTTTTTGCAAAATATAAAGAGATAATTGTGCTGCAAGTTGGATGCTCCAACAACACATTTCTGTAACCAAAATATTTTCATTCTCAAATATATTATTAGTAGTACAAATCAAATGGAGTTTGTGTCAAATAGTACAAGATGTTGTACTTTTGTCCTCAAACTAAATTAGTCACCCAGTAGTATCGGACTACATTTTACACTTGAAGTGCTCTCAGCAACTTAAGTGAACAGTTTTGCAAACGACCTCGTATCGTGTTCTGCTGGTTGTCGAAAAAGTGAAATAAATCATAAAACAAATTGCTGTTTGTCATGAAAAAAAAAGCAAATGCAGCAGTGCCATGCAGCCCACCACCACAGCTTCAAACAGTCCTAGGGGAACCCCTGAGGCTGATCAAGCATAGCTCAAAAACCCCAAAACTCCCCCTAAAATAGAAAGAATGCTTAGAAAAGGAGTGATGAGTGTCTGCGTCACTCTTGTTAGTCACATGAAAAATAGGTTTGAGCATGCTTGATGCCAGTGTCTCAGGAGGCTAGTGGGACTGCTGCTCCAAGTGTCCATTTTTGGATACTTCCTTTGCCATCTAGCCCTGTATCTTCTTAATGGGATTTATGTCGTTCCTCTGGAAGAAGTCCTTTGTGAAGTGCAGCATTGAAAAAACAGTCACTACCACACTGACACAGCCAGGTGCCGTTGGACGCCCCTGCACAACCCGAAGCTCCATTGTATGCAGCGCAAGCTGTAAATTCTGTGTCATCAATTTGTTGCAAAAGGTCAGGTGAAAACCGAGGCAGTCTTTCCCAAAGGAAAAACGTGCGGTATTGAACACTTTAGTGAACATTTTTTGTCTAAAAATGCCAAAAATCATACGGAAACCGAGGTTTGACAGCAAAGGTCAGCCAAATACTGTACCCACCCACTGTCTTGAAAAACCTACGAAAGGGTGGGGTCGGGAAAGATGTGAATCGCAGCCTTCACCTCGCTGTGCCCGCCGTGAATGGGGCGCTCTTTGCCCAAGCTGCTAAAAGGCACAACTGATTTACCGCCGACCACCACAAAGGAAACGAGACGGCACCGTTTCAATCGCAGGGCCCCGCGCCGTTCCTCAAAGCCGCCCTTTGTCCTCGCGCCCGCGGCTGAATCTTAACACGGCGCAGCCGCAAAAGGTCAACATCATTTTTAACATCTCCACATATATGCTCTTCGGCCTGCGTGTGTGCTCGCGGCCTCACTCGGAGGTCACCACAAGAGCCTCTGGCCCGCTGACAACACAAATAGTCGTAAAGCAACAAGGTTGTTTTACTTCTGTGGAATGCCCCCCTCAACCCAGAAGAGAGACAGAGATGCTTCCAAATCCGCAGTAAATTACTCGTCGTGACAACGTGTAGATGACGAAGACGCAGGAATGCGGAAAGACATGCTGTGTGACCGTGACAATTTAATACATTGAGCGTTTTATCAGGGGCTGCATTGACTTGATGGATAAGTTTAGCAAGCGAATCATTTAATGGCATGGATTTATGGGAGCACATGAAAAGGCGACGAGCCCATTGCACTCTGGGTATGGTAGTTTACCCTTTCAACAGCCTTCAGCGTGTTTGCATGTGAAATCACTTTGATACTTGCCTGACTTGGGGGATTTTTTGGAACCTTTCTGCATTTTTTGGTTCTGTTGTCCAAGGCATTGGTGGCCGGAAGGACTTGTGGTCGTGGGTCGTGTTGGTTATTGACTGTTATTTTTTTTAAAAGGGTGACCGGAGGGTGTGTTCCAACTGTAGGGGGATTACACTCCTCAGCCTTCCTGGGAAAGCCTACTCCAGGGTGCTGGAGAGAAGGGCACGACCGTTAGTCGAACCTCGACTACAGGATCTGCAATGTGGTTTTCGTCCTGGTCGCGGAACACTGGACCAGCTCTACACCATTGCAAGGGTACTGCAGGGTATGTGGGAGTTTGCCCAACCAAGCTACATGTTCTTTGTAGACTTGGAAAAGGCATTCGACCGTGTCCCTTGTGGTGTACCGTGGAGGGTGCTCCGGGAGTACGGGATCGGTGGCCCGCTACTACGTGCCATTCGGTCCTTGTACAATCGAAGCAGGAGCCTGGTTGGCATTGCCAGTAGTAAGCCGAGCTTGTTTCCGGTGAACGTTGGCCTCCGCCAAGGCTGCCCTTTGTCACCGATTCTGTTCATAATCTTCATAGACAGAATTTCTAGGCGCAGTCAAGGTGTAGAGGGAGTCCAGCTTGGTGACCTTAGGATCTCGTCTCTGCTATTTGCAGACGATGTGGTCCTTATGGCCTCATCAGGCTGTGACCTTCAGCGTTTACTGGAGCAGTTTGCAGCTGAGTGTGAAGCTTCTGGAATAAGACTCAGCACCTCCAAATCCGAGGCCATGGTTCTCAGTCAGAAACGGGTGGACTGTACCCTCTGGGTTGGGAGTGAGGTCTTGCCTCAGGTGGAGGAGTTCAAGTATCTCGGGTTCTTGTTCACGAGTGAGGGAAGGTTGGAGCGAGAGATGGACAGACGGATCGGTGCAGCGTCCGCAGTAATGCGGTCACTGAACCGGACCATCGTGGTCTGTTTACCGATGGATCTACGTTCCCACCCTCACCTACGGCCATGAGTTATGGGTCATGACCGAAAGAACAAGATCGCGGATACAAGCGGCGGAAATGAGTTTCCTCCGTAGGGTGGCTGGACTCACCCTAAGAGATAGGGTGAGGAGCTCGGCCATCCGGGAGGAGCTCAGAGTAGAGCCGCTGCTCCTTCACATTGAGAGGAGCCAGTTGAGGTGGCTCGGGCATCTAGTCCGGATGCCTCCCGGGCGCCTCCTTGGTGAGGTGTTTCGGGCATGCCCGGTCGGGAGAAGGCCCCCGGGAAGACCTAGGACACGCTGGAGGGACTATGTCTCACAGCTGGCCTGGGAACGCCTTGGTGTCATACCGGTGGAGCTGGAAGAGGTCGCCGGAGACCGGGAGGTCTGGACTTCCCTGCTGAAACTGCTGCCCCGCGACCCGGATAAGCGGAAGAAAATGGGATGGAATGGTTATTGATTGCGTGGTACAATGTTATCTGTCTGTCTGTTATCCGTGATTTTCATTTGGGCAAAGTGCGTAGGACTAGTTTGTTAAAAAATACAAACCCCATGTTTTCGCTCAACATGGCTAACAGAAACCCTTGCAGGTTGTTTTGGAGCATGGCTTCCTGAGGCTTATTTTGTGCATCCTGTCATAATTGACGTGCCCACCAATTTCATGACTTTCTGGGAAACTGGTGTCGGCTGGTGTTGGGGACCCCTGAAATTTGAAATGAGTTTTTTACCAAACACAGCATGCTTGCAAATGTTGAGTTTTTATGTTAAGGCGCTTTGAGGACGGTCTCTGCATGTTGGTGCTCAAACTTTAATAATTCTAAATGATGGCGCGGGATGAGGGATCCACACCAACAATTGGTTGTTTGTGATCTCTGTCTTTGTTAAAAGGGTTACATAAAAGTCACCATCCATAGAAAATGGAAGGAGACCGAGTTAGCAACGCGTAGAGTGCTTGTTGGCCACTTGATTCGGTGGAACGATAACAGTACAGGCGAGGGCGCTGTCGGGGAACCGCTTGGAGCCCCAGCCCATTGGGGACCCCCCCGAGGGCTGAAAAACTTTAAACTTCTGCGACATACTCTGAAATCGCGTCCAAGTACACAAGTAGCCTCTGAGACGAAAAACAAATCATACCTAAACCGAGGTTTTGACTGTTTCAGTTATCACTAATAACTGTCAAGACAAACAATGGCATAGATTTTTAATAGACCACCAGGTTGGGCGCTTGTTTGTGTGATCGTGCACCAGCTTTTTTCCATCCGTGCTTGGCCAATTCGCATCCTCCAAATACTTCATTTTTAGTGGCGAACGACTTCCTGACGGATGTCATCTCCCTGCCGAGCCGATAGCGGCTCGTGGACATGCAGATTTGCGTCAGGATTCATGTACGCCGTGTCGCCTGCCAGGCTGCACGTCAAGTCCTCCTTGAGATGAGCCGAGGGCCTTAATCCTGATTGAATACAGTCATTTACCGGCGTGCAGGCCGACAGCTATTACTGCTCGACCTCCCCGACAACACGGCAGTGACACAGCAGAACGACCTGTGAGAGCCCCGCCGCCCCCGCCTCTCCCTCCTAAGCCGATGTGGCATGCTTCTGCCAAGCATCTATAGGCTGTCTTGTTATCTTCAAGGCTCTGACGCACCTGAACAGACTGAGACTTGTCGGCTCTTGCTTTAATTGAAGGCGCTTAGAATGAGCTCTTAATTTGACCTTGCTAAGGATAAATGTGGAGGAATCATTGGCGCATTCTGCTTCTTCTTCCTCCAAAGTCGAGATTGTTGCCTGCCAATCACATCGATTTCCGTTGCAGACTTCCTGCTTATTTTCCCCCCGCAAAGCAAAAAACCGCCGCCAGGTATCCCCGCTGTTGGTTTGTGTCAGTCAGAACGGAAAGGCCAATAAAACGTGACATGCGTGTTTGCGACTGGAAACATGTGGCGGAACGCTTAAATGAGGTCGCCGGGGGGTCGGCAAGTGTATAGACGAAGCAGAGCGCGGTCAAAGGGGAGGAAAGCACTGGTTCCTGCTGCTGAGAGCGGCGTAGACATTCCAAATGAGGTTGACACTTGCCCGCTTGCAATCAGCGCCGTGTATTTACAGTCTCTTGGTTTGCATGCATGATTGGTCAGGCTAGGAAAATTCTTGGGGGAAACTACGCCCCTTATTTACCTTTCTAGCCCCAAGTTCACATGATGTAACCTCTAACCACAATTTTGATTATAAATACCTCAAGATACAAAATGAATTCGTTCCTGGGGGGCTTTCGGGTCTTACAAATTCGGTATTATGCGACAAGGTTTACACTAGAAATGGTGCCATTCGTTCCAGCCCCCTGAAAACAGTCACGTGAAGTGTAGATGTGGAAGAAATATGAATTAATGACCAGATAATCACTTCCACGTGCAAAACCACAAGATCAGCTACGAAATGAATTCTGGGAGGAACGCTGTCGGGCGTTGAAAATGTTTTCGTTAAATGGGACGGAAATGTCTTCGAAGCTTGACTGGTATTAGGAATTTTTCGTACAATAAGGTTTTCGTAAGTCGGGGTTCCACTGTGCACATCATTAAGACCGTGAGGGGAATGTAATTACTAAGGCTGGCTAGCTCGCCGTTGACAAACTCGATTGGGTAGGACAACCTCACAGGTTACTTGAGGACTTTGTCAACTTGCTCAGCTGTGCTGTTGAAAGAAAGCCTGCAAGATATGGCGATAACTGGCATATACGTGGCAGTGACCAGGTGCCCTGCCATTTATGTATAGCTCAGTGTCCCATTACATCTTAATGAGCTCCCGTCACTCAAGTCTCAAGGTCCCATCATAGATGCTCTACCCCCCCATTCCTTTAGATCTGCACAACAGGTTTGACTGGAAACGGGCTGAGGAGGAGGCATGTTTGAACAAGAGGCTGTTCCCGTGTGCCGCCCCTAGCGCAACATAATTAATTGTTTAAGTGAAATAATTGCCATCTCATCTACAATCGGGCTGGAGACGCACACGCAGAACCATTTTCTCCAACCGTCTCCGCAGAAATGGCCGCCCTGAGATAAAAAGGGAGCTTACCAAACAAAATGATATCACTCTCAGATTAAATAACCGCACTTGTTTGCAGCCCTTCAAGACTTTGGTCCTCGTACTTTGAGGGGTTTGGGGTTCTCCGGAGCAGCAGGCGCCGCAGCTGTCGAGCAGACGTTGTCTAACACGGATTTACCGGAGCGTCTGAGGGCGGCGAGGCTTGGGTTTCTGTTTTCTTTGCTAAGGACACTGTCCTGCAAAGAACGCGGCCGATGTGAGACGCTGCACACTTGACGATGAGCTCACCCACACACGCACACACACACACACACACACACACACACACACACACACACAGGCTGCCTCGTTTGTCATCTGAAAAATTAATCTGGAAGGGCAACAGTCGCTCTTTTGTGCATGGAGCAGCGTCTCTCGTGGCCGGTGTCCAGGTCTGTAACAAGCAGCAGCTGGCTCAGAGGCCTTTCCTCCTCTGGAGCTGCATCTCTGACACTGATGAATGTGGCATTTGTTGCTAGTTCCGCGGCCGCCATTGTTCGCCGCGCTCACATACACAACGGCCGCACAGCTCCTACAGTCGAGGCTTTGTGACCGACCAAGATTTTGGAAGCCTTCAACAGCAACTGTACTTGTTGCATTCCTGTGTTCTAAAACACCGCGGCCTGGAATGTGGTTGTTTTTGTGCACAGAATGTATGGATTAGTGCAGCGAAAGCTCTTGCTTTGCTCTGTCCTTGCACAAACAACACTTTCCGGTAATGGCTTTATTTCACGGTGGTTGCAAACATCTCCCTCCCTCCTTGCATCTCCGAGTGACTCGCTTCATAAATGGTGTGTCAGTGGCCGTGGAATGTTTTGTCTGCAGCGGGAAGTCAATTTCATTTGAGATCACGGCACTATCACGAATCCAGCTTTGGCCCAGAAGAGTCTGATGTTTTCCTAGCGGCGAATAGACACAGTCAAGGCAAATATGACAAGTGGTTCCCCCCTTAATGGCCTCTTCTTCCCACCCCGGCTAAGCTGGTGGGTTTCCCGTCCCAGTTGGCACAAGTCCAGAATGTCCGTAGAAGGCGCTGGTTCAGAGATTTATAGTGGGAGGAATGGCGATGCATCCACAGCACAAAACACAAGTCCTGCTTTAGGACCCCACAAAAGAACCTTATAAAGTGAGGAGAGAAGGAGTGGCTGTTGGAGTCTGACTGTTAATGTGAAGTAGGAGAAGAGCACTGATACTCAAGTGTTTTTGATCATAAAAAAAGCGCCAAGTAAACTGCTGTCAAAATGACTAATCAGTCTCCCGCCCGACTTGATTGTTTGAAGGGCCGCGTGAAATCTGTTATTGTTTTCGGTGATCACGCATCTTTCCAGATTTCTTGCATTTGGGATTTTTTTTTCCATGACTGGAGTTGGAGCAGGAGTGGAACGCACAGTGCAGTGCAACGTCAAACCGAAAGTGGGTCGGGGTCATGGAGTTTTTGTTGTCTCAACTTGCAGGCTGCTCACTACAGGGAAGTGATCGATTGAAAACCTTGGAATGGTGTACTCAAGGTTGCACGTGGACAGGAAGTCCGTTCAACCATTTGATGGCGTTTAAGCTTTCACAAATTCTATCATGCAATTTTCCATGTTTAAGACAAGAAAGGCCGCAAGGACAAAGTGAAAGATGAACTGTGAGTCACATTTAGCGGGGGTGTGCTCCTTCCGGAGGCAGGTGATAGCAAGAGCACATCCCCTCCCACCCTTATCATCCGGGCTCTTGTCCTGAAGTTCACTACAAGCTTGGGAACTGCTGTCTGTTTGCTGTCCAGCCTCCAGGTGTGGTTCTACTGCCCTCGTGGGAGGAAAATTCCACAGCCTGTTCCTGTCCAAACAGTAGCCTCAGCTTTGGCCGGATGATATTACACATTTAAAGGAATCACGCATACAAATAATGAGACACATGAAAGTATAGCAAGTAGTGAGTGTTTGACTAGGCATTAGATCGACGAATAGACCAGTTTAAAACCTGATGACATTTCTTGTTTAGAAAAAAAACACCTCACGATAATATATAAATTAACTGTCGAGTACAAAATCGCAGCCCACGTGTGGGAATATTAATATTGAGCAAGGTGAGCCCATCGGCAGCATGAACAACCTTGCCCACCTCCACATATCCACCCGACCCAGTTTTCCCATCTGGGAAAATAAAACCCACACATCGGGATGTGCAGCCTCCATTCTGACCGTCAACAATCCCTGAGACGTGTGGTCGGCAAAGCAGATGCAAACGGAACAGCGCAGAATGGTGTGCATTCACACAAAGCCGTTGCAAAAAGATTGCGGCTCTTTAATACAGTTGAATAGTCTGCGTTTCAAGAAATGCTGCAGACGTTTAACAGCCAGCCTTAAAAAATACTGTAGAAAACACGTCACACATGCCAAATCTGCAGCTTTACAGGCAAAAAGATGACATATTAAAAGGAAATACTATTATTATTATATATTATCAGTGGGTTTTTTGGTATGAAAAGGTTGACGATAATTTCAAAAGGCACCTGCACTGTTTTTTATATTTTTTCATTGTACTTTTCTGAAAATGAATGTTGTCTTGTTTTCATGGACCCAATCCTGTCCATTGTCTTGTCTCGTGAGATGACTATTAATGAACGTCTTCCTTTTGGAAGAACTGTACTTTCCATACTAGGACATGTCAGCCAGAAATGTGTTGGACACGCAACCCCTGTAACATTTCTTCCTGTCCCAGTGGTCCTCCAAACTGTGGGAACTGTAAACCGAGGCAGCAAATGCTTGACTGCATCCGTCTTACACCGATTTGTTTAGCATGCAAGAATTCCATTTCATGCTCGTTTGGAAAAGCCATCGTGGAAGTCTTATGTCTCCGGAAAGAAAACATTCCACAAGATGTTCACTATCTCCATATCTCCAGCAGCAGATGCGGTCTGAGCGTCTCTGACAGAAGCATGCTGTGCACAATGAGGGCGGCAATGGGATGTTTCACACAAGCGTGATGGGACGTTTCTCTCCCAGATTGACATAAGACATAAGAGCCAAACTACAGCTTTGCGTCTGATGATGCGGTGCTGTGAACCTTCGCACTGAAAGGGACAATTGTGTCGCAAAAATAAGAGGGCATTTAATCACACAACTGACTTAGGACTTATAAGTGATTCATTTTCCGTCCATCGGCTCCTTCCACGGGGGAATCCTTCTTTCTTCTGCTCTGTGGGTTTTTGTTCCATAAAATGATATCTCCGTTGGCAGGGTTTTTGTTTTGGGGAGACTTGTTGATCACTCGCTCACGTAAGCTTCAGCTGTAACTTTTGTCTATTATTAAAACAGCCTCTCAGGAAGAGCGCCTGGCGACTTATTTGCCCCAGCTTTGTTTTCCGTATTGCTTGTTGCCTGAGTTCAAAGCAAACTGCTCCTGATGGTCTCTCCTGCCAGCAGCCACAGGGCCGACACGCTCATTTCCTCTGAAAGGATGTACTTTAGTCAGTTATCCTGTGCCTTAGGAAATTGGAGATTAGCTGAACGTAATTATCCAAAAGTACAAAATCGCTGGCTAAATACAAAGCATGGTTTTCAAGTCAGCTTTAGGATATTAAGCCAATAGTTAGATGACTGCGCGACATTTCGTTAAGTTTATCACTCATCTCGGTGTGCTTCTTCTTTCCTAGGATTCCGAAAGATCAGCCTGGATGATCTGCGCAAGGCCTACATCGTCAAGGATGTGCAACAGTACATCCTCCACCGTCTGGACCAGGAGGAAGCCCTGAGACAGCACCTCACCAAGGAGACAGCGGAGATGCTCAACCAGCTCCACATTAAAAGCAGCGGATGCTTCCTCTACCTGGAGCGAGTACTGGACGGTGTGGTTGAGAACTTCATCATGTTGCGTGAGATCCGCGACATCCCCGGCACGCTCAATGGCCTCTACCTTTGGCTCTGCCAGAGACTTTTTGTCAGGAAACAGTTTGCCAAAGTCCAGCCCATCCTCAATGTTATCCTGGCAACTTGCAGGCCACTCACGGTCAAGGAACTGTACCACGCAGTTTGGACCAAAAACATGACACTGACAATGGAAGACTTTCAGAAGAAGATGGACATTCTCTCCAAATTGTTGGTGGACGGTTTCGGGAGTGCTAAAATCCTTTTTCACTACAGTTTTGCAGAGTGGCTTCTAGATGTGAAGCATTGCACACAAAAGTACCTGTGCAACGCCGCAGAGGGACACAGGATGCTGGCTATGAGTTACACCTGCCGAGCAAAGCAGCTCAAACCACACGAAGTGCAGGAGTTTGCGCTTCACCTCGTCAATTCCAGTCTGCAGATGGAGCCGTCCAATCTGGCTCTTTGGATGGTCTGGAATGGAACTCCCGCTAAAGACTCTTTGACCACTTCAATACCAAGAGAGCAGGAAGTTTTGCAACTTCTGGTCAAAGCTGGAGCTCACGTCAACAACGAGGATGACCACGCCTCGTGTATCGTCCAACAGGCTCTGGAGAGAGAGGACTCAATACGGACGTTGCTGGATAACGGGGCTTCCGTGAACCAGTGTGACTCCAGCGGTAGAACGCTGCTTTCCAACGCCGCCTATAGCGGAAACCTTGATGTCGTCAACTTACTCATCTCCAGAGGAGCAAACATGGAGCTGGAGGACAACCACGGACAAACGGCACTTACCCTCGCTGCCAGACAGGGTCACACCAAAGTGGTCAACTGTCTCATTGGCTGCGAGGCCAACATAAACCACACAGATCACGATGGATGGACGGCGCTACGCTCAGCGGCTTGGGGAGGCCATTCAGAAGTTGTTTCTGCTCTGCTATACGCTGGTGCCAAAGTGGACTGTGCAGATGCCGACGGCAGGACGGCTTTGAGAGCCGCCGCGTGGGGGGGTCACGAGGACATCGTGCTGAATCTTCTTCAGCACGGGGCTGAGGTCAACAAGGCCGACAACGAAGGAAGAACTGCTCTCATTGCCGCTGCATACATGGGACACAGAGAGATAGTGGAGCATCTCTTGGACCACGGCGCGGAGGTCAATCATGAAGATGTGGATGGTCGGACCGCCCTCTCCGTCGCAGCTCTCTGCATTCCTGCGAGTAAAGGCCACGCTTCTGTCGTGAGTCTTCTCATTGACAGAGGAGCCGAGGTAGACCACTGCGACAAAGACTGCATGACCCCTCTCCTCGTGGCTGGCTATGAAGGACACGTCGACGTAGTTGATCTGCTTCTGGAAGGTGGAGCCGATGTGGATCACACGGATAATAATGGACGCACCCCCCTCCTCGCAGCGGCATCGATGGGCCACGCGTCCGTTGTCAACACATTGCTGTTCTGGGGCGCTGCTGTGGACAGCATCGACAGCGAGGGAAGGACCGTGCTGAGCATTGCCTCGGCTCAGGGTAACGTGGAGGTGGTCAGAACTCTGCTGGACAGAGGTCTGGATGAGAACCACCGAGACGACGCAGGCTGGACTCCGCTGCACATGGCGTCATTTGAAGGCCACCGGCAAGTGTGTGAAGCCCTCATTGAACAAGGCGCCCGTTGCATGGAGGTAGATAACGATGGCAGAATACAGTTGATACTGGCGGCACAAGAGGGACATTACGACTGTGTGCAAATTCTCCTGGACAACAAGTCTTGCATCGACCAGCGAGGATACGACGGGAGGAACGCACTCAGGGTGGCTGCACTAGAAGGCCACAGGGACATTGTTGAACTGCTGCTGAGCCACAGTGCAGACATTGACTACAAAGACGCAGACGGACGGCCGACCCTCTACATATTGGCACTTGAAAACCAGCTGGCCATGACAGAGTATTTCCTGGAAAACGGCGCAAACGTGGAAGCCTGTGACACCGAGGGGAGAACGGCCCTCCACGTGTCCTGCTGGCAGGGGCATTTGGAAATGGTGAGGCTGCTGATCAACTACCACGCTGATGTGAATGCCAGCGACAACGAGAAGCGCTCTGCCCTCCAGTCTGCTGCCTGGCAAGGCCACACCAAAGTTGTGCAGTTTTTGATTGACAACGGCACACGCGTCGATCACACGTGCAACCAGGGCGCAACGGCCTTGGGCATCGCTGCCCAGGAGGGTCACATTGACGTCGTGCAAATACTCCTCGAAAACGGTGCCGACCCTAACCACGCTGACCAGTTTGGACGCACGGCAATGAGAGTGGCGGCAAAAGGTGGCCATTCCATGATTATAAAACTCCTGGAAAAGTACGGAGCATCAACTCTTAATGGCGGCAATCCGTCTCCGGTGCACACAATGGATGACAAAATGTCTGTGACTGGTAAAATGCAGTCCCTCACCATCAAATCAAGTAGTTCCGGCAGTACCGGCGCAGGAGATCTGCAGTCATCTGGACGCGGCCTAGCCAACGGACCCCTCCACGCGTTTAGTTCCCCGTCGGACTCCCCCGATTCCACGGTAGACCGACAGAAATCCTCAATGTCAAATAATTCGCTCAAGAGCTCAAAGAACTCCTCCCTGAGAACCACGTCGTCCACAGCCACAGCTCAGACCGTGCCCATCGACAGCTTCCACGCGTTGACGTTCACAGAACAAATCCAGCAGCACTCGCTGCCTCGCAGCCGCAGCAGGCAGTCCATCGTCTCCCCTTCCTCCACCACGAAATCAATCAGCCAGCAACCGCCCTCGCCGTCCAATGACTTTGACTGGTCGCTTCTGAAACCCGGCCTCAAGTCGACAAAGGGAACCAAGATCGGGAACGGAACGTCAAATAGCAAGCTGGCAGACAAGAAGAAGACAAAGAACTGCGGCTCAAACCAGGGTCAGGTTCTTGAGTATGAGATGACCCAGTTTGACAAGAGGGTGGCCCTCAATAAATCAGTAGCCAACATCACAGTGAAGGATCCTCATTGCAAGGTCCTGATTGGAGGATCCATCCAGCAGCAGGAGCGGGGGCAAGGCCAAGAGCAACTCTTCATCCAGCAGCAGAGCTGCGCCGAGAAGAGGAGGAACGGCATCCTGACCAACCCCAACTACCATCTACAGGGTAATCAGGTGTTCCTGGGCAGGGTGTCAGTCCCTCGCAGCGTGCAGAACAAGGGCCACCAGGACGTTCTCGAGAACTACCCTGTCGGCGAAACGGACCTGAGCCTTAAACAAGCCCTGAAACTGCAGATTGAAGGATCAGACCCCGCGTTCAACTACAAAAAGGAAACTCCGTTATAGTTGGAGCTCCAGTCAGTCGGACGGACGGACGGACGGAAGAACGGCTTTCTTTTCACGAGGAGGGACTGGACTGCACTCAACTCCGCCATCTTGGATCTAATCAGACTTGCACAAAGAATGTTTCCATCTGGACGCGAAGAGGCCGCTTCCTCCCTGAGAAACACTCGAGCGGGTCCAACGCTTCCTGTGCCGTGTCCGATATCTTGAATGCTGACGGTCACAAACTGTTTTCATGTGTTCTCATCTTTGGGGAGACAAAAACCCGTCGGTTTGTGACCCGATGACCCGACTCAATGTGCCTGCATCTGTTACAGCCTCGTATTATTCCTGCAAACCATCCTAATTTAATATCTTGCTATTTAATTCAAGCGTATGCACTTTTGGAAGACATGCTTTGTTGTATTCACGCCGACAGCAATGTACCGCTCCGGTGCATTGACCAATCAGAGGGCATACGGAAGCAACGCCGACGTGTGATAGGCCGCGCCTTTTGCTACACCCCGATATTTCCCAAGCAGCGTGCTACTCTTTTTTTTTTTCGCTTCCGTGTGATACGTTCAGTGTCGCCGGGATAGTCCAGCGGTTTGATACGAGAGCATATTTATTTTGGGGGAAAAAAAGCCACTTTTTTCGTTGCGTTACGCTCTACCACGGTGCTGTGTTCACGGGACTGTTTTACGTGTTGGACCACAAAAGAGAGAAGAAAAGTACTTTTGTCCCCATGGGATTTTTTTTTCCTGATGTGTGTGTTTATATATTTTTTGGTGCTTGCTTAAGAATATTTAAAAATATCCGCTGTGGTTTTTTTTGGTGCTAAATCCCGCCGGGTCACGTGTAAGATCATGTCTTTGTTTGCGCTCGAATGTCATCGGTGCGATTCAGCCCCGCAACAACAACAACAACAAAAAGTGAAATCCGTGGGTGTCGATGTGAAGTCTTAAAGCCAAAGTGGGATCGACGCCCCCTCGTCCTCGCCGCCGTGCTAAGCTGCCTGTCAGTCAAACGGGACCAGAAGTCAAGACATCTGTTTCTCCTCACGTTTGCAGGCTGCGTCATCGCCTGGCGTCATGCTAACACACTGAGCTATTTTCCTGGGAGGAGAATAAAAGTGGGGGCAGTGACCTCCGGTGTGTAGAAGGTACAGTAGAGCAGCTCCACGAAGAACACCGTGAAGTCTTCACAGAAGCCTGTAAATAGTCATAGATTGGACTGTAAATAGCTCACATCTCAAACAATTCCTGTCTCGTATCAAAGGGGATTTTTCTGATGTATATTACAAAAAAAGCTTAATAAACATATTTGCTTTACTGCTGGAAAACAAACTGGTGTCTCGTGTATGTCTGGACTACATAGCAGATCTGCGGTGGGCAAACTGCGGCCCACGGGCTGCATCAGGCACGGCGAGCGTCCTGATCCGGCCCACTGGGAATTCCTTTAGTGTGACTTGCAATCTTGCAACTGCAATCTGTAGCTTTTACTACAGACGTGACAAAAACGATCATCTATTCCCGCCACAAGGCATGCTGGGTAGCTTGTGCTACTCTTTTTTTTGCTAGATTGAAAAATAAGTTGAGGAAAATGTCAGAAGAAATCAAGGAGGAGGTAACATATCCATTGTTCTACTATTCATATTGTTGTTGCAGCTGGACTACCTAGCATGCCTTGCGGACATTTGAAAAGAGTAGTTTTAAGTTACGTGCTATGTTTAGCACACCATATTCAGATTTGTTTTCATGTAACCTAATTTTCCAAAAATTGCAACTTTATTTGCTTCTTTTATTACATTTTATTTTTAATTTTCTGTAATATTTTAACTTATGCTCCTAAAATGTTTTTTTCCTCATAATAAGACTTTATTTTTGTAATATAACGTTTTCCCCAAGCGTATTTTCCAGAAATTACACTTTTATTAAGTTTTGTATGTAATAATTCGACTTTTTAAGTACATTTTTGAAATATTTAGACTGTATGCTATTAAAATGAAATTTTTCCCTTATAATGTAACAAGTTTGTTCTTATAAAATTGTCTTTTTCCTCATTGGAATATGACTTCATTCTTGTTAAATGTTTTTTGTCAATGACTTTTGGCTTCGACATTCTTCTGTAAACCAATTTTCCCAAAAATTGCAGCTTTTACTTTACAATAGCAGAGATGAGATCCTAAGGTCACCAAGCTGGACTCCCTCAACACCTTGACTGCGCCTAGAAATTCTGTCCATGAAGATTATGAACAGAATCGGTGACAAAGGGCAGCCTTGGCGGAGGCCAACGTTCACCGGAAACAAGCTCGACTTACTGCTGGCAATGCGAACCAGGCTCCTGCTTCGATTGTACAAGGACCGAATGGCACGTAGAAGCGGACCATCAATCCCGTACTCCCGGAGCACCCCCCACAGGACACCACGAGGGACACGGTCGAATGCCTTTTCCAGGTCCACAAAGCACATGTAGACTGGTTGGGCAAACTCCCACATACCCTCGAGTACCCTTGCAAGGGTGTAGAGCTGGTCCAGTGTTCCGCGACCGGGACGAAAACCACATTGCAGCTCCTCTAACCGAGGTTCGACTAACGGTCGTACCCTTCTCTCCAGCACCCTGGAGTAGACTTTCCCAGGAAGGCTGAGGAGTGTGATCCCCCTATAGTTGGAACACACCCTCCGGTCACCCTTTTTAAAAATGGGGACCACCACCCCGGTCTGCCAGTCCAGAGGTACTGTTCCTGACTTCCATGCAATGTTGTAGAGGCGTGTCAACCAACACAGTCCTCCAACATCCAGAGCCTTGAGGAATTCCGAGCGGAACTCGTCTACCCCCGGAGCCTTGCCATTGGGGAGTGATTTAACTACCCCAATTACCTCAGCCAGGGTGATAGAACTGTCCACGTACGTATCCTCAGACTCTGCTTCCTCTATGGAAGGCATGTCAGTGGGATTGAGAAGGGCCTCAAAGTATCCCTTCCACCGACCAACTATATCCACAATCGAGGTCAGCTGTTTACAGTGTGAACTGGGGTCTGCTTCCCCTTTCTGAGGTGTCGGACGGTTTGCCAGAACCTCTTCGAGGCCAACCAAAAGTCATGCTCCATAGCCTCACCGAACTCCTCCCACACCCGAGTTTTGCCGAAGCCGCTTGGCCTGCCGGTACCTGTCGGCTGCTTCGGGAGTCCCGCAAGCCATCCATGCTTGATAGGACTCCTTCTTCAGCTTGACAGCAGCCCTAACCCCCGCTGGGGGTACCATCGGGTACGGGGCTTGCTGCCCCGACTACCCCCCCTGAAAATGTATACGTACATATAAGGGATCTTTGACTTGTGTTTTGGCGGCAGGTGCTTCAAAGGTGCAGCGTGCTTCTGCTTCTGTTTTGCATAAGATCTTTGATTATCATGTTTGAATACGATTCCTAAAAGCAGCAGAGCATTCCTGTCGTATAACAGATCTCTGACTCTCGTTTATGTGCAAGACTCCTAAAAACAGCACAGGGGACCTCTGGAATTTCCCCTTGTGGGACTAATCAGAAATCTCTCATCTTTGCAGATTCCTAAAAACAGCAGAGCACTCCCGTCATATAAGGAATCTTTGACTAGTGTTTTGCAGAAGCTTCCCAAACACAACATACAGGATCTTAGACCCGTGTTTTTGCAGTAGATGCCTAACAACAGCAGAACAATCTTGTCATATAGAGGATCTTTGAACAGCATTTTTGCAGAAGCTTCCTATTAACAGAAGGCTCCTGTCATTTGGAGGATCTTTGAATGGTGTTTTGCAAAAGATTCCTAAAAACAGAAGTTCTTTGATTATCGTGTTTGAATGAAATTCCTAAAAACAGCAGCGCATTCCTGCCGTATAACAGATCTTTGACTAGTGTTTCTGCAGTAGGCGTGGTTACAAAATCAAAGGATCTTTGACTCTCGTTTTTTCAGAAGATTCCTAAAAACAGCACAAGGCATCTATATGTCGGGTGTTTTTTCAGAAATTCCTCAAAAAAGCAGAGCACTCCCGTCACATAAGGAATCTTTGACCAGTGTTTTGCAGAAGCTTCCCAAAAACAGCATAGAGGATCTTTGGCTCGTGTTTTTGCAGAAGCTTCCCAAAAACAGACAGAGGATCTTTGACTCGTGTTTTTGCAGATGATTCCCAACAACAACATAGAGGATCTTTGACTCGTGTTTTTGCAGAAGCTTCCCAACGACAACATAGAGGATCTTTGACTCGTGTTTTTGCAGATGATTCCCAACGACAGCAGAACACGCTTGTCTTATAGAGGATCTTTGCAGTAGATTGAAGCAGCAGAAGCGAGAAAAGAGCCGAGCTGGGCGGGAGGAAGTTGGTGTATTTGTGTGGCGCTGCGGTGCAAAACTTGTATCCACAACAAGGGCGTGGGCGGAGGGGGAGGAGCAGATGTGGTCGCTGGCGTGCTTCTTCCCCGCCTGGACACTCCAGCGACTCCATGACATCACCTCCAGATGCTCCTCAACGCATGGCCTTCAAAACTGCTCCTGCTTTTGCTTTGGAGCTTTGGCGTTGGCTGGTGGGCCGGCCTTGGAATGTGGATGGGAGGAGCTTCCAAAACACCAACAAATGAGAGAGGGTGTTTTTTTCTGCTTGGGCGGGAGGGGGGGAGAAGGTGCAGCTAAAAGCCCAGCGTGCCCACACAGATGCCAGGCGGCACGGCGGGGGGCTGATTTGCTTCTTAGCCGAAAGGATGCGTCCAATCAGGAGGCGGAAAATGAGCTTCTTTTGGGAAACTTTTCCTATTCCGTCACATTCCGGAGGGGCTTCAGAGTTGCAAAAAATCTTAAAAACCCAACAGTTTTGGGAATCATTCTACAAGAATGAAGCCAAATATTCAGAAAAACTTTATTCTAACGGTAAAAAGTCATTTTATGAGAAAAACATTCAAATGTCATCTTAGTGGCGTAAAGTTGAAAAAATAATAAAAAGATTTTTTCCTTAGTTAAAAATACGAGGAAGAAAAATTCCTTTTTGTGGAAAATTTGTTTGGCAAAAAAGTTCTAATATGAGAATCAAGAACTTTAGTCATAATTAGGAGACAAACATTTACAACAAGAAAAATCATTTTTTAGCATAAAGTTGACATATTAAAGACAAATATATTTTTCGTACAATATTATGAGAAACAAAACAATTAATTATTAAGTTAGTACTTTTTGGAAAAACAGGTTGCAGAAAACTTTGGCAATAAAGTCAAAATTATGAGAAGAAAATTCACATGAAGAAAGTAAAAAAAAAACAGCAGCAATTTAACAAGAATAAAGTCAAAATATTACAGTTTTTAGGAGAATAAACTCTACATAATTATCTTAATTTTAACCATGTAATATTATGTGGAAAAATCATTTTAGAGCATAAAGTTTAAATATGAAATCTTTTTTCATATTTTCAAGTCACCATGTTGGAAATAAAAGAAAAGAAAGTTGTCATTAACTTATAATATGAGAATTATAATAATAATAAATAATATTAGAAAAAGAAAATGTATAAAGATTATTTAGGACGTTAAAATATTTGGATTTTTTTTTTTTTTACTGGAAAAATGGGGAATAGTGAGCAAAGAGTGACGTTGATAGAAATATATATATATATATATATTATTTTTTACATATTCCAGAACATGCCAAGGCTTTTTTTCCCACGTTCTAA
>QODF01000009.1:4469380-4592021 GCA_024372805.1 Oostethus manadensis | reverse complement strand
TTTTCTATTTTTGCTGTTGTTGTTTTCTTGTTAATGATATTTTTTGGAAAGGGTCATGAGCCACCGGGGCAGAAAATGGCCCCCGAGCACACTTTGGACACCCGGCAAAATTTGGACAAAACTTCTAGTAAAACTTTGGGTAAAGTTGCAGCTCTTTTTCTATTTTTGCTGTTGTCGTTTTCCTTTTTACATTTTCAAACTATTTCTGCTTCCTTTATGTGAATTTTCTTCTGATAATTAAAGACTTTGTTCCCACAATATTGGTAATTTATTCATGTAGGATTACAACTTTTACCGCAACCCAAATTTCTAAAAATGTATTTGATGTTTTAGTTCATTGCCTGTAAAATTACAACTTTTCAAAAACAACATGTTTTTCTATACCATTTGAACTCCATGCTAGTAAAAAGGTGACTTAGTTCTTGTAAAATGACTTTTGGTTGTTGTAGTCCCGCTGGTAAATGCTATTTTTAGAACGTGCCAGGGACCGATTGAAAAAAGCCACGCACTGCAAACCATATCGGCCACCACACCACACTTTGGACACGGAAAAATATTTTCACGTAATTATGACTTCATTCCCACGGTATTTGGACTTTATTCTTGCAATGTTAGAACTTTTTCTGCAACCTAATTTTCCAAAAGGGACTTCGGGTTTCTCGTAATATTATGACTTCAAAACGTTATTTTTCCCTAATATTTCAACTCTCTGCTCCAAAAAGGATATTACCACTTTTTCTCGTCAGGGTAGAATTTTTCCTATTTTGACGTCATTCTTGCAAAAGGACTGCTTTCATATCGTTCTTGGTAAATGCTATTTTTAGAACGTGCCAAGGCCAATAAAGGAAGCCCGGGAGTAGACTTGGCATGTGAAATATTCATTTTTAGATGGTTGGCGTGTGTTTTTGGTGACCTGAAGAGTAAGCAGTCATTCCAAGTGCTGCTGACATAAAACAAAAAGTTTCACCCGAAGAGTCAAAGACAACGAGGGATTGTTGTGATGAAGGTCCCGTCATCGCCGAGGGCTCTCGTCCATCAGTATCCCAACGCGCCATGTTGAAGACACAATTATCCCGCGCCCACAAACGTTACGCAGACAAAGCCGCTTTTGTCTCGTTTGCTTTCTCCCTTCGGCCCGCAATTCACATCTCATCTGCCGCCGGACGATACGCTTGCGAGGATGAAAAGGGGGCGATCGAGAGCGCAAAGGAAGCGGCGAGGAGGAGAAGAAGCTGCCGCCTGTCGCTCGCTAAGCCCGGGGAGCGTCCGGGGGAAGTCTCGGCGGCGCCTGACGGAGGACGGCGACTTCCCGTTGGAGCACCGCTGCCACCTGCTGGCGTGGCGTTTAAGCGCAACCACCGCGCACGAAGACACTGACACTGGGAGTCCCCCCGCCTCTCACGTCCCACTAGGGGACAGGACCTGGCTTGTACTGGGAAACGGGTGGAGGACGTTGGATGGGATCCTGGTCCTGATCATCCAAAAGCCATCGAGCCAACATCTGCTCACCAGGTCTACTCTACTCTACTACTCTACTTTTCATATACTCTACTTTTCATATCATCTTCTACTAGTTTTCATATACTCTACTTTTCATGTACTCTACTACTACTTTTCATATACTCTACTTTTCATGTACTCTACTACTACTTTTCATATACTCTACTTTTCATATACTCTACTACTACTTTTCATATACTCTACTTTTCATATACTCTACTACTACTTTTCATATACTCTACTACTACTTTTCATATACTCTACTTTTCATATACTCTACTACTACTTTTCATATACTCTACTACTACTTTTCATATACTCTACTTTTCATATACTCTACTATTCATATACTCTACTACTACTTTTCATATACTCTACTACTACTTTTCATATACTCTACTACTACTTTTCATATACTCTACTATTCATATCATCTTCTACTAGTTTTCATATACTCTACTTTTCATGTACTCTACTACTACTTTTCATATACTCTACTTTTCATATACTCTACTACTACTTTTCATATACTCTACTACTACTTTTCATATACTCTACTATTCATATACTCTACTTTTCATATACTCTACTACTACTTTTCATATACTCTACTACTACTTTTCATATACTCTACTTTTCATATACTCTACTTTTCATATACTCTACTACTACTTTTCATATACTCTACTACTAGTTTTCATATACTCTACTTTTCATGTACTCTACTACTACTTTTCATATACTCTACTTTTCATATACTCTACTACTACTTTTCATATACTCTACTTTTCATATACTCTACTTTTCATATACTCTACTACTACTTTTCATATACTCTACTACTACTTTTCATATACTCTACTACTACTTTTCATATACTCTACTACTACTTTTCATATACTCTACTACTACTTTTCATATACTCTACTACTACTTTTCATATACTCTACTACTACTTTTCATATACTCTACTACTACTTTTCATATACTCTACTACTACTTTTCATATACTCTACTACTACTTTTCATATACTCTACTACTACTTTTCATATACTCTACTTTTCATATACTCTACTTTTCATGTACTCTACTTTTCATATACTCTACTTTTCATGTACTCTACTAGTTTTCATGTACTCTACTACTTTTCATATACTCTACTTTTCATTTATACTCTACTCCTAGTTTTCATATACTCTAGTTGTCGTACACTGGACTACTAGTTGTCGTATACTGGACTAGTTGTCGACAAGGGAGGAAATAGTATTGGTCAGCATGATTAAAAGTACTTCTGCATAACAGGGGACGTGTTTTGCTCCAAACCCGAGTGAAGTAAGAAGCAGTGTCTCTGCATAGGCAAGCTTTCAATGCTTCGGACTGCGAAGGTGTGTGTTCATCATGCTGTTCTGCAAGATGGCAAGGTTCTGTTAGCCTCCAGAGAATCCAATTAGGATTGAAGTCCCTTCTCCCGCTCAGGAAATAATCTGGCCAGCTCAGGCTTGAGAGTTTTTCTAATTACCGTAATGCACATCCCAGCAGAAGACTGCAGTCTCTCCGAGGGAGAAGGAACCGTCGTAAATCTGGACTTTTCTGGCGTCGACGGTCGGACCGGAGCTCGGGCGGTATATCAGCTCCCGCCCCGACCCCACCTCGTCCACGCAGGGCGCAACGGCGTACGTGCGGCCGGCATCCAACGACCGTCGCCGGGCTGGATGCAATTTACAGCCGCAGTAGAGCGTGAGAAGCCCAATCGGGCGACAATTAGGAACGTAAGTGCTGGATGTAAACGTGACGCCCAGTAAGCACTTGGCGCTTCAGGTTCTGCCACTTGACTCCATCCCAGCTTTACCTAAACGCATCCATTAGGAAGCCTTGGGGTTGAACACAAACGCAAGGAAGCATTAAAATGGCAGCGCCGCTTGCATTTGCCTGATTTGCTTGAAAGACCAAAAAAACCAAAAAAGCAGGAGTGCGATCCATCACGATGCATTATGATCCCGGCCCGGCCCAGACTCCGCGGGGGGTTGTAAATGTTTTATAGCGCGGGAAGGTGCTGGGCTAAAAGACGAAGAGCTGCGTCTCCATTTTATGCTTTTCATAAACTTTATACCATCTTTGTTACGCTAAGGTGACTTTTTTATAAGTTTATGACCAAAGTCTGGCTGTGGTTTTGGATTTTAGTAAATACAATTTTGTGACAAAACTGCAGAAAGTAGCGCCAATAAATCATAACAATTTGTTTTTTTTTATCCAATTTAAAAATACATTTCAAAAAACATCCAAGTGGCCCCGGTATTCTTTCATTTTTCCGAATGTGGCCGGCGGTGGAAAACCTTTGGACATTCCGTGGTTTAGGAGCCCCACCCGTGATAAAATCTACCGTCTTGCTCCTTTGTTGGCTTTACTTTAGCGAGAAGAGGCACTGAAACGCACGCTTTCAAAGTTCATGGAGGAAAAAACTCCTTCCTTGCCAACCCAATCTTACCCAGCCCTACCCAGTCTGCCTCAGGCTTCACTGCACATCTTAAAATGCTGCCGGGGGCCGGCCAGTCGAATATGAGCCAAGCTGGCAAGACGTGCGCACAAGCTGGTTAAAACGTGAGCGTAATGTTGGCACTTCGGCGCCTTTGTGTGTCGCTGGGCCCAAAACGATGCAATCCAATATCCTCCCGCTGCTCTTTGGCCCGTTGGCAATACAGAGGATGAAATCGCGCACTCCCTAATGGCCGCTACTGCCATCCCACGTCTCCTGCTTGTGCACGGGGCCGCATCATACAGCGCAGGCGGTGCCCCCACCCCGCGCCAGGAGGTATTATTGTCAGTGAACGCCACTGCTTGGCCTTTTTTTGTTTGTTCTTCCTAATTAGAAGGAGCCTGATTGGGAATGCATAATTTTTCTAATTCAAAAGAATTAAAAAATAAACAAAACAACAAATAAAGATGTCATTTCTGGAAAACTAGGTTGCAAAAAATTTTTATGAGAGTAAAGTCATAATTACAGGAACAATTTTAACAAGACAAAAAGCTAAATCATTGGAAAAAAAGAAACAGCGAAAACAAAAAAAAAATGCTAAAGTTTCATGAAAATATGAGGAGAAAAAAAGTGGAAAAAGTCACCAATTCATGACAATAAACTTTTAATACGAAGAAAACATTTTTGCAGCATAAAGTTGAAATATTCAAGCAAAAATATGGAAAACAGTTGGGAAAAATGTCCCATTGTTCCTGGAATAAAGAAGAGAATCTACTAGAAGGAGAAATATTCCCGCAAAAAGAGCAAGTAGTTGATCTGAATGTTTTTGCACTCATGAGACAAAGCTGGGGTGTAATCAATAGCGCCTGTTAGCATAGCTACACGTGCTGCTTTACTGAATAGCAAATATCAACGAATGACATTTTGCTGGAAAAGCCGGGAGGTGGTTGTCATGACTGGCGGGTGACTCGGTGGATCCGACCGAGCGGAGGCCCAATCCATCTGCAGACTTTATGGCGCCGATGCTTGTGTATTACCTTTGGTACTAGACAGAAAGCGCAGGAACTTAAGGAATGCAAGATTTCTTGTGGTTCTTCTGCGGTACCAGATGGACTAGATGAGTCAGTGCAGAGTGATTGTGGTGCTGTCGCTCCATCCCAACAACCCGGTGCTGACTAAGCACTGCTAAACGACCCGCGCTCTGTGTCGCCTCCTTCACACGCCGATGGTGGCGGCGTATGGCGCCGTGGGCCGCAAGTCCTCCGCACGCCACTCATACCGACGGCCACGGCATCAGGAACGGCAGAGGTCGGCAAGACTGAGGGTACGTACTGAAAGTCCAGTAATCCCTCACCACCAATATGCATATTTAGGATAGATTTTTAATGGTTTAGCTACAAGTATGAGGCATTCTTTCTACCACATTGTGATCATATGTAGTACTCACTGGTCTTTAGGTGTAAGTAGTGTTACACTGTCGAGACGAGAGCCACCGCAGGAAGTATTGCACAAAATAAAACAAGTAATTCTCCCAATGTTAACATGTGAGTCTGTATTATGGCTCTTTTTCTTTTATCACGAAAATTATACTGTGAAATAGGAGCGTACAGGGGACTATAGGGGTGTTATTTCATGCCTAGAGGGCTCTAATGTTAGAAAGTATACGGTAAACAGGTTTTCTATGCTCTAAATGCCAAAATATTCCATTAATAAATAAGGAATCCTACTTGACTTATCCCCGTCAAGTCCGTAACCAATTAAGCACGACAAACGAGGAGTTACTGTAACCGAAGTGGCTGCCGGTGCCTCATTTGGGTGCTAAATGGATGCAGACCACCCGTAACAAGCGGCGGAAGGTGAGATTGCGCAAGTGACGTCTTGCAAGCGATGCAGCACCGCGACAGAGGAACACAAAGACTGCCGCTCTTTTCAAACTTTGCCGACCTTAACACGCCAACAGCGGCGCTCCGCTCCAACACAGCCAAACAACACTTCCTTTTTCTCCACCAGTCAGGGTCACTCGTCACAAGCGTGTCACAAAAGTACCTCAAAATGGAAAACTTGGGACTAAATTAGCAGTGCCGATTTGGCACCAGTACCAGAGATGCCAGCTCGTGATAATCAACCTGACCTGCCAGGGAAGAAGATGTAGCAGGAGGGACCAGTCTCACCAGGTTGGCAACTTTGTTGGGCTATTTAGCAGCTAATCACACCCCTCCAGATACTCAAGAAGGCGACAAACAAACGCAGAGGAACATCATCACCATCACCATAGCGCCCACTTCCTCCTCTAGCAGGAGGACAGGAAGGTGGTGCGCTGCTGCCACCTGCTGGTCATCGGGTGGAAGCACACCACACGTCAGTCACACGGAGGAGGCTTTGAGCTTTTAGAACGTCATATAACATAATATTTATATAGTATCATAATTATGCCGACTCATGAATATGAGGAGGCCTAAAAAAATCGTTGTTGTAGAAGGAGCAGTCATACATGACGCAGTAAGGAAAAGGGAAAATGTCGACATCTGGTGGCGATAATCACAAACTGCAACTTCACGCTCCCCTGTAAATATAGGCTAATTAATGCCTGGTAGTACTTCATCACAAAAACTACCCAGCTGTATTCCAATCATGAAATACATCTGATTAAACACATAAATAAATCATGTCAATAAGAAATATTATATTTTCATAATTACATTCTAATAAGCACATTTTGTAATTGATTTCATGTTAATGTATTTTAATACTTTTATGAGCAAATTAAAATACAATGTCTAGCCAACAGTAGAAAAATAAAATATTTTTCCCAGGAAAGAAAGGAAAATTACAATCGTACCCTGCTCCTAGCCCCTTCTTGAAACTCTTGAAAGAACTACAGGAAAGTATTCAAATGGCTCTATTATGACATTTTTGAATAGTTCTGAGAATGGGGGGGTACTGGGTCTGCGGTCCAAAGTCCAAGCCTGTGTGTGTTTGTATGCATGCTGCGGTATAACCCCGCCTTTATCAAAGTACACCGTTGCCTTGGTTAACGTCAATAATCCGTCCCAGCAGGTCTGACTCAAACCAAGACGTACTCTAACCAAAGCAACGTTTCCCACAGAAAATAATGTAAATGCCACTAATCCGGAATTTCCAGACAGCCGAATATGTTACCACAAAACATTTTATGGACGACAATTCTAGTTTTACATGCAGAAATAGTAACAAAAGTGGAGAAGCACTCCAGACCTTCGCCAAGGTCCCCAAAATAATCATCCTTCGTTTTGAGGATCAGTCTTTGGTCCCTGGAATTTTAATCCCTTCTTCCATATCCCGTTTCCCACAATTCCGGAAAATTTCATCCAAATCCTTTTTAAGTTATTCTGAACACAAACGACGCCAAATGGAAGAAGAGATTTTTTCAAGTCTTAATATTCAGAGAATCAAACAAAACACAAAGTTGGAATTTTGGGGAAAGAATTAGATATAAAATAAAGTTACCAAATGTTAAATAGAAAGGCACAACTTAGACAACAAGAATAAAGCCATAATATCATGAAGAAAAATGTCGTTCTGGTAGAAGAAACTTTACATATTAGAGTAAAATGTGTTATTTCAGTCCTAAACTATGAGAAACAAAAATCAACATTTTTATGTTTTGGAAAATTAGGGTTTGGATTAAGGATTATTTTTTGTCACGTGAAAAAATTTTATATTCGTATTTCCAATTACGAGAGGAAAATTCACAAAAAAAAAAGTTGAAATACATACATTTTAAAAAGTTAGTAGAAAAAAAACAAAAACTAAAGTTGTCGTTGGGAAACTGGGATGGGGAAAAGGTATAATGGGAATTAATTGAAAATGTTAAGTCATACTATTTTTTTTATTGGAAAGAATATACAGTAAGAAGGACAAATATCGAAATTTAAAAAAACAAAAAAATAATGAGGAACAGAAATGTTTACATTAAAGTCTAATTATTGAAACAAAAAGTCATATTCCAACAAGACAAGAAATTACTATTTTATGACAATAAATATTTTAGCAACACAGACTTTAAGTAGGAAAGAAAAAGCTTTACGTTTTATATTATACCAAACAAAACACAATAAAGTTTGGGGGGAAATGTTAATACATTCAAATTATTAGGTCATATTTAAAACATCAAAAGATTATAGGAATTATGAGTTGAAAAATGGAATAGTAAAAAAAAAAAAAGAGCAAAATTGGGAAAAAGCTATAATTTTATGAGAATAAAGTCAAAGTATGAAAAGTCATTCTAAGAGGAAAAGAATAAACTAATATTATGAGGAAAAAAAACGTCACTTTATTAGGATAGAGTTGAAATATGAAGAAAAAACTTTCAACGTTGTGAGTAACAAAACAAATTCATGTTCAATTTTTTGGAAAGAAGTTAGAATACAACTTGAGGAAAGTCGTGCTATTATGGGAATAATATTACAAGGAGAACATTGATGAAGATTACTTAAGAATGCTGAAATATTTAAAAAGACGGGGGGGCCAAATGTGAAGTTGATATGAATCTAGTTTTCTCACTTAGATGACAAAAGACGATGCGTAACTTGCCAGCATATCTCTACGTGTCGCTTTATTAAATATGAAAGTTGCATCCTTTCCCTCTCACTGTGGGGGCCTCACTGGGAAAAGTCCATTCCTTCCTACAAGTCCCCTTCCGCCTCCCTCAACCACACCTGCAGTGTTCTTTTCTTAGGCGTGCAGTTCCCGCCGCCGCCGCTAGAGGCCAGTAAAGGGTTAGCGCTTGCTATGTTGCTAGACGTTCGGCTTTCTTTGCTTAAGACCCAAAGCAAGACAGCGGGTGCTCGTTTCGCACTTTGGTGGTCAGGAATGAGGAAAAGAGTGTAGGAAAACAAAATGGCTGGCTTTGAAGGCGAGGCGCAGCGTTCCAGATGAGAGGAAGTCTTAGGGAACACCACTGCAGCGTCGCTCCCGTTTTTTCCTGCACATCAAAGCCCGGCGGCGGCCGCTTCCACCGGAGATGTCTTTTCCTCCCCGGGCTGCGCCATCACTTATGACGACCGATTTCAAACAGACGCGGCGCATAAACCCAAAACGGCGGCGGGGCCTGAGGAACCGCTTTCAAGTGCGGCCGGGGAGCAATCGCCAGGCTGCTGCTGGCTCTCCGGTCGCCAAGAACAGAAAGGGGGCGCTGCAGTGCCCTCTGGCGGTGCTCAGTGGCGTTGCAACAAGTCATCGCACGCGGTAGACGACAGGAACGTACATAAAGACTTCACCTCAATTGAAAAATTTTATATATATATATATATATATATAAATATATATATATATATATGAATATATATTTATGAATAAAAATTATATTCATGAACATTTTTAAAGCTGCAATCTTGCAGTGACTTTAGTTGTCAGTTATTCTGAAATGAATTATCAATCACGCTTTTGCGATACTTACTAGTAAAAACATAACAGAATACTACAAGTCATATGTAGTATTCTGGCGGCAGTAATGACACCAAAGATTACCGTAACACTGCATGGAGTCAGCCGTGGCATGTCCCACGATAGAGTGGAACAAAGTGCTCCTCCCATTCCGTGCGGAAGTGGTAAGTACGTTTTTGGCTGCTTAGGTTTGGAAGAAATACATTCAAGGTTAACTGGTTAGCTCGCTAGCTAGCGGGCGTCTCATCATAAGAGCTGCAATGTGTTGTAAACGATGAATAATAGGACTGTAGGGTTGTTATTTAATGCCAACATGGCTCTAAAAATGGTAAAAACTGTATATAAAAAGTAATAAAAACATGTTTTCCATGCTCTAACGACAAAAATATTGCATTGATTAACATTTAATGCTATATTGTGGAAAGGTGTGTGGCCAATTACAATTTAATACACACAGCACATAATCAATTACATACACAGCTATCCCTCGCCACGTAACGCATCAAATTTTGCAGCTTTGCTCTATGAACATTTTTTATAAATATGTCACTGCTCTACTGTAGACGAGACAATAGCAGCCGCAGGAAGTACTGTGCAGAACAAGAAGTAAGAAAAGGAACTCCAATGCTACCATAAGCGAGTCAATATTATGTCTTATTTACCTGCTCTATCAGGGCATCGGAGTGTAAAAGTGACTATAGGGGTGCTATTTCATGTCCAGAGGGCTCTAATAAGTATTCATATAATATTCCACTTTGAAGAAATCTTACTTTCAAAATTCACTTATCGTGGTTGGTGAAAATAGTGAACATGATTAATCATGACAAATTAATTTGCAAATTGTGATTAATCTAATTTAAACAGAGAGCCCGAGTATAAATATGACATAAACATGGCCTTATTCCCTCCGGATGACACGTGGAATTATCTCAGGCTCTTCAGAAAGTCTAGCTTTGTGTCCTCGGATCATAAAAGTCCCTGCCCATCGGACGCAACGCCTTCCGAGGGGAGGAAGCGCCATTTCCTCAGGACATCTCTCCGGGTTTCTTCAAGGGCCACGTGAGCGCGATGAACGGTAGATAACCGTCTGAATTGTTTATCTTCGCTTCCCCGCACTGTTTGCTCACAAAAGCTCCTCGGCACGCCCGACGTCCTCGACTTGTTTAGCTGCTCTGTTTTTCAAGTTTTTTGTTTGGGGGGGGGCTCTCTAACGTCTATCTTTGGTGGGGTGAAGACCTTGCTTTTTGTTGGGTTTGTATCTGCAAAATTGTTTTGAAAGCTGCAGCTTATCAGGAAGAGGGAGCGACGGCATGGGAGGACATTCCGCCTCTAATGTCCTGTCTAATGTCTAATAGTCATGCGAGAGGGGACGGAGGTCAGACGCTACTGAGAGGAGATGAGACCCAGAGGTTCTTTGGCTTTCCAGCTGATGAAGTTAGATGAATACCTCGCATATATCCGCATTAAAATGCTGTAATAAGAAGCATTTTTATGACTGCTAGGAAACTACATCACCACCAAAACCACAATTCATACTCAAATAATTATATCCATTTGTTACATGATGAAAGGCAGACTTTGGAGTGGTGCAACAAGTTCAGCGTGCATAATTCAACAAAATAAAGTAAAACTACTATGGGAGAAGGTACAGGAAGGTGTTGGAATGATGACACATAGTGGTGCTTTACTGCGGTTACACATGTTAGCACACTTTGTCGTTTCAAAAATGGATATAGTTTGGCACTGCAGGAACTGTACCTCGGTACCATGCACGTTTGGACCACAGGAACTGGGGGCCAAAAATGCTGACTGAAAGCCGTGATTAGGGGGTAGTACTTTCCGGGTACCCAGGGACAGTGAGGCGGGCTTTGCAGCACTTGACATACTGCTGGATGACTACTTTCAGCATTTATAGTTTGCAAAGACTTGGTTCAGTTTGGTACTGGGTGCATTTTTACTACTCAGTACTGCTTTGTTACTGTTAGGACTTTTCTGATGTAGCTACCGTCATGCTGCCCTGGAACCAAGCCAGATCCAGAGTCCTGTGAATGTATAACCCTGTAGACTAAACCTAACCGTACAAAGTAACTCTAACCTTACGGACTAACCCTAATCCTTACCGTATGAACTAACCGTAACCCTGAAAACTAACCATAATAAGCAGACCCTAAACCTGGGAAATAACAGTAATCCTAACCCTGCAAACTAACCTTAAACCTGGGAAATAACAGTAATCTTAACGCTGCAAACTAATCCTAACACTTACCCTTAACCTGCAGGCTAACCCTAACCCGGGAAGATAATCTGAAACTAACACTCATCCTGCAAACAAACCCAAAACCAGTAAACTAACCCTAACCCTGTGAACTAACCCAAATCTTTACCCTTCAAACTAACCATAACCCTTATCCATAACCTCCAAGCTAATTAATGCTGCAAACTAATCCCAACCCTTACCCTGAGGGCTAAACCAAAGGCAGCGAAATAACCCAAACCTTTACCCTGAAAACAAACATTAAATTTGCAAACAGAAACCTAAACTAACCTTAACCCTTACCCATAACCTGCAGGCTAAACCCAACCCTGCAAACTAACCTTAACCCAGTGAAATACCCTGAACTTTTACCCTGCAAACTAACTCTGCAAACTAACCCTAAACTTGCAAACAGTAACCACAACCTGGCAAACTAACCCTAAACCTTACTCTGCTGACCGACTCACACCCCACAAATGAACGCTAACTTTTGGTAGCATTGCTATTTTTTCAACTAATCTAGGTTTCGGTCTGTGTCACAGAGCTGTTGGCTGTGGCCTGCCATGCAAGACGAGTCTCCCCGCTATTAAGTGACAAGACATTGTTGTGAGGGAACAATGGCGTAGAGGAAGTTGGCCTAATCCAGTGTGTCCATGCAACAAGATCAACTTCACACAAACAAACCAAGCCCATTCCTGTCATGGCAGGTTTTCCCAATACAGCAACCAAGACACTTTTAGGATGATCAGCATGAGCGGCTTCAAGTTGAGAAGAAATAATCTTAACAAGGACGTGGACAGGAATTGAGAATCGGCCACGAGCTTCAAAGCGAGCGCCGACGCCAAAAACCTTAAAGGAGGACTTGAAAAGACCAGCAGGGGGGCTGTCATGGTCATTATCCTGGTGGCACACACGGAGAAACCTTTTGGAAGCCCACCCAGGGATCCTTGCAGCTGTTTGAAGTCGAATTTGAAGAAGAAGAAAAAAAAAAGACGTGTGTTTCTTGCCAACTTTGCCGCACGCAGGGATCTTTTTCTGGAAGGAGGAATTAAAAAAAAGAACGCAGGAGCGAGTTGGTGGATTAAAAGGTGAGAGAGAAAAGAGCAGAAGCTCTTTAATTAAAAAAAAAAACCTAGACCCCGCCCCCCTCCTTGCCGGGTCCTCCTCCAGGAGTGATACTTGATGAAGCCCGCAGGGAAGACAATTCCTCCGTGGAAGAAGTCACCCTTAATTCTCCTTTTCATCCGCCAGCAGCTTTTGTGTCGCCGGGTGCTTTACACATTCCTCCCTTTGGTGCCGATGCTCCGAGGTGGGAATGATTAGTGTCTGTGGATAAATCCCCTTCTTTGATTTTGCCTCTTCGCAGCCCGGTCAGATTAGCATAATGCTGACTCGCTCTTACTCTCCACGGGACACGCCCACCAACCCCAGCCCTCCATCGTCAACATGTGGCGGAATATAAAGTCTGCTTCGTGCTTTCATTGATACGCTGCATCCGGGGTGTGTCCAAAGGGCGGCCCGGGGGCCGTTCTAAAATTATTATTTATCAACACATGGCTGAAGTAAAAATAAAGTGGTAATCTCACAAGTCCTAATTTTAAGAGAAAAATGTAATATTAGGAGAGGGAAAAAAATCACATTTTAGTGGCGCAAAATGAAATAAAATATGAATTAAATATGTCTAAAATATGTCTTTTTGTTTTATGCAAGGAATAGTATTACCAGAATCAAAACAAAATCATCTAATTTTTGGGAGAATGAGGTTGCGGTGTAATGAGAATAAAGTCAAAACATCATTAAGTGAGAATTATGAAGAAAATTTACAAGAAGGAAGTTGAAAAGGAGATTTTTTGAATGAAAAACAATGAATTACTTCATATTATGAGAATTTAGTCCAAATATCAGGAGAAATATAATTTCCCCCCTGAAAAAAGTCGCAAAATAAACTTGTAGCATAAACGTAGTAGCATAAAGTCGAAATATTACAGATTTTTGTTTTTGAAGTGATCATATGAGAATTAAACAAAACAACAAAGTTGAACGAAAAAGGAAAAAGTTCTCTTATGAGAATAAAGTCATGAGAAGAAAATTCACAGGAAGTGAAATTGTAGGAAAAGTTAAAATACTTGAAAATTAAAAAAATAATAATCAAAAAAAGTTTTAGGTAAACTGTAATTTTACAAGAATTAAGTCAAAAGATTACAAGTTTAAAGTTTTGATGAGAAAAAAAGTCACAAGAACCTTGCAGTAACATGTTGAGTAAAATAATCCCATTTTAGTAACACGTTTAGAATGTAAAGAAAAAACCAGCAAACAAAACAAAATTGTAATGTTTGGAAAACAGAGTTGGGGGGGAAATAAAGTCAAACTATCATGTAAAATAATAACAATAAAGTCAAACTATTATACAAAATAATAATAGTCACATATACAGAAGCACGGGCAAACCGGGCAGCCGGCCAGGGCGCCATTTATTTGTGTCACATGGGGGGCGGCACCAGCACTGAAAAAAGAAGAAGATATCCAATGTAAAGTCGCTACTGCACATATAGACCAAATGCCAAGTAACAATACAGTACATCAGGTGGTTGCCTACAGCCACAGCCTGTGAATGCAAATGCTTTGCGACCTGACAGCAATCAGAGACCCCGGCGGTTCTTTGTGTCCCCCACCGCCGGCTTGTATAGAAGCCTCTGTGTTTAACTGAACGGAAGTGATGATCGGAGCATGTATGGTGTGGAGGTGGCAGGTCGTGGCAGGTCTTTAGACAGCAAAGTCTTCGAGATTGAATCAACAGCGCCTCCGCTGGTTGCGGACGTGTACTGCACTCCACACCTCCTTGGAATAACTTTTCAACGTTGTCTACGTGAAAACGTTTGTCAAGGCAGAACTGGTTTTGTGTTAACGCCAAAAATGGCCCCCAGTGCAAAAAGGGGATGCGTGCTTTTTTGTGCAGAAAGCTTTTGATAAGTCTCCAGTTTGACGTGATTATCGCGGCGTATAATATTGTGCTGATCACGAAGCGGCAAATCAGCATCAAACGTCAGCGTTTGTGCTGCAGACAGAATGATGATCGGCGTGCACGTGTAAACACTCGCATTCCAGCGTGTGTGTGTGCGACGAGAACACAGCCGCCTTCAACCACTTTAACCACTTCCTCCTTAATCTGCCAAAGCGCCTTTCTCAGGCCGAGATAACAGCCCGCTGCCTTCATGCTTCCTCCCTCCGCCTGGCGCTGCAAAGGAGGGGAAACCCGCATGTTGCGCCGCCTCGGGCCTTCCCGTGCCTCAACTTATCTTCAGCCGTGTGATGTGGGCCCTCGGCCGAGATAAAATCATTAATTACCCTCATTTTGTTCGCCGTGCGCGGCTGCAGAATCGACACGCTAGACAGAGAGGCTTCTGTGGGGTCACATGACTGATATATCACATGCGCTTTTCTATAAACACCGCCGCCTTTGTTTGGATCCCATCGAGACGCATGCAGACTTCATGGGATACGCACGCATGCCAGAGCGTGCCCGGGCCTGCGGCGTGCGTCGGCGCAGCGAGTGTTAGCAAGTTCACATTCGAGCCCACGACGTCGAACACGACGTGAGGCGAGAGACCCCCCCCCCCCCCCCGCCCAACAAGATGAAGTAATCCCTTCCCGTAATTAAAGGATGAGGAAAGATCAAAGCACGAGTGTGACGATAAGAACATCCTTAAAAGTCGGACTTAGCGCTGCCTAATAATATCTCCTTGTGATCTTCACGTCCAAAAGAATATCCGATGACAAAATGATTAACCAGTATAACCAGACCCAGATTGTTTTACTTGTGCTAGGATGTTATAAACATCTCACTGGGGATCAATTCTGTATCACTTTCTGCTGTCCTGTTCTTCTCAAATAATCCTTCATTATCTAGAACTTTTTCCCCAACCTAATTATCACAAATGGCTTTATTTTGTAGTAACTTTTTCGTAGATGATACAAGTTTTCCTCTTCATATTTTCACTCTCTCATAAAATTACAGCTTGTTTGAATTGAATGAGTGATGAATGAGTTTGACTTTATTCTCGAAACTTTTTCCCCAACCTAATTTTCCAGAAATGACATCTTTGTTGTTTGTTTTTTTTCTTACATTCCAACTTTAATATCTTTAATATTTTGACTTCATGCTACTAATTTCCCCCCCTCATATTACATTACTCTATTATAAAATCACAACTTTTTTCTTGTAATATTTTGACTATTACTGGAAAACTAATTTCTTTTTTTTCCATTTTTCAGGCTTTTCCAGTTTTTTATCACAAATGGCCCAGCTGTGCTGTGGTGTGTGTATAATTTTTTTATATCTTAAATACATTATTAGAAAAGTGATAGAAGACAGAAGGACGGAATAATACAATTTAAATGGAACGTGTCACACACAGACGACCTACCTTTCTTCCTACCTACCTTATCCAATACTCCTACCAACTAACTACCTTCCTACCTAGCAACCTTCTCTTATACATAAGCCAACCAACAAGCCAAGCAGTCCAGTAACCAGTAACCGACTAACGCACAAACCCACCAACAATCCGCCGATCCATGCCGGGCTGAGCACGTATGTCTGCTGTAGGTGTGTTTTGAGGATTGCTGAGCATGACAGCGCTGCACACTCTTACACGTTTGTTTAAAGGCGAAGCGTGGAAAGAGCCGAGCGACGGCTCAGCTAACTAACAGCTGTTGACAGTTCAGGGAGACGCACAGGAGCACCTTTCACCAGCTGGGTGTCATTGGGTGCCCGTGCATCCAATGCTTTTTGTTCCTAAACCAATATAGCAAGACTATAAAGGGGGCCTGCGGGGGGGGGGGCAACTTTCCTTGAAAGCGCAGAGAGATCGGTTTTGAGCAAAAAAAACCATCTCGTCTGGAAGCGCCCAGCTCTCCCGCCAGAGCTCCCAGCTGCACTTCCCCCGCCCTGCGAGCCTCGTCATTCTCTCAGGCTTGAAATGTGTCGCTGCTTCCGCCTGCTCTTACAGCACATCAACTCTTCCCGCGGAGCTCCTGTTTGACACCAGCCAGCTTTAAAGAGAATCATCGGCAAAATACGTCAACAAAGCGTCAGAGGTTGAAAAATCCTTTACTACCACCCATTCCGTGGACTAAGTCACAAGTAAATGCAAATAGCACCGGCTACTTTGGCTTTCGGTTAATCAGCCAGACGTCTGACTGTCGTGCTGGAAGGGGGTTTCAAAGCAAAAGCATTTTCACACATTAAAATGGCTACTTAAAATAAAATACAAATACAAGCCATTCCGAATATGTAGTATTTTACACTGGTCAGTAGGTGTCAGTAATTTTGGGTGAGATCCACGTAACACAAGCCTAGCTAAAACTCATCTCTGAACCCACCAGGGCACTTCCTGTCTGCCCCCCCCCCCTCATCTCTCGTAGCACTGGGAGACATTTGCAGCAACACACAAACACGCGTCTTTTGTCTGTCTTATTTTCTCTCATGTATACTACAATGGGTAATAGCAGTTAAAAGGTTACTATAGGGGTGTTATTTCATGCCGAGAGAGCTCCAATCATGTTAAACATCATATTTAAAAGATTGTAAACAGGTATTATATGCTCCAACTATGAAATTTTTAAATAACCATGATGAACCAGGCATTATTGTATTGCTCTATTTTAAAGAAAGATGCTTTTTTTGTATGCTTTACTAAATTCCCTTAATGTGGAAGTAATTCATTTGAATTATTACTTTTTAAACTTTGTACTTTTAGTATTTATAGTGTATAATTCAAACGCTTCTCCTTTAAACAAACGTGCATAAGAGTGTGCAGCGCAGCGCTGTCATGGTCAACATTCCTCAAAACACACCTCAAGCAGACATACGTGCTCAGCCCGGCATGGATCGGCGGATTGTTGGTAGGTTTGTGGGTTAATCAGTTACTGGTTACTGGACTGATTGGCTTGTTGGTTGGCTGGTTAATTAACTTATTGGTAGATTACTGGCCCAGTTATTCAGCTAGTTATTTTGACACTGGGGTCTTGTTTGGTTAGTAGATTTGTTGGTGGGTTTGTTGGTCGTGTTAACAGCCAAATTTGTATTATGTTTGCGTCCGCATTTGTTTTCTGTTCACTACGTTGTTTGGTCAGAAGGTGGCGCTACGGATACACTGATAGCCTGGAGACGGTCACGTCTTCACATGGTGCTACCGGAAGGAAGAAGTAATCCTTGACCGTCAGCAAAGCAGCAACATTTATACGTCTGGAGGTCACTGATTGACTTTACCAAGCAACGTGTCGGACGAGCCCAAGTGTCAGGACAGGTAGGGAACAGGAGGAAGGAACAAGGTAGGTTCTTTGTAGCTGGATTGTTGGTAGAGTGGTCGGTTAGCTAGTGGACTGGTGAGTTATTAAACAAGATTATATATAAGAGAAGGTTGGTAGGTAGGAAGGTAGATAGTTGGTAGGTCAGTTGTTGGTAGAGTGTTCGGTGGGTTTGTTGGTGGAGTATTGGATAACGTAGGTAAGTAGGTAGGAAGAAAGGTATGTTGTCAATGGGTTAGTTTTTGGTGGAGTTGGGTTTTTGATTGGCTACCGGACTGGTCACTTATCGCAGGGTGGTAGGTAGGTAGGTATGAAGGTTATTAGTCGGTGGGTTTGTTGGTAAGAAGGGTAGTAGGTAGTTCATGGATTGGTTGTTGGTAGAGTGGTTGGTTGGCTAGCGGATTAGTGAGTTCATGAATAAGATAGGTTGGTAGGTAGATAGGTAGACAGTTTGTGGGTTGGTTGTTGGTAGAGTGAATGGGGGGTTTGTTGGTGGGTTACTACATTAGGTAGTTAAGTGGGTGGGAAAGAAAGAACGTAGGTAGTTGGAGGGTGAGTTCTTGGTAAAGTGTTGGTTGGCTAGCGGACTGGTGGGTTTGTTGGTGGGTTTCTGGGTGGATAGGTAGTTAGAAATGTACGGGTAGACATACCAACAAAGGGTGTGTGATTGGTAGAGAGATCTACGTGTTGCATTTTAGGCGCTGTCGGCTCATGCGAGTGCGTGTTGTGTGACACACAGGTATCTGTCTTCGGGCCTCAACTTCCCCTCCTCGGCTGAAGTTGTCACATCGCCGCGGGCCAACGCATGTCAACAGCGGGCGCCGGTTTGAGGGGCTTGACACTCGCAGCGCTTTGAGGATCAACATGACAGTTTCTCCCAACTCCAGCCTTTTATTGGCGCGGCGAGCCAGACATGAAGGGGGAGGAAGCCCAAACAGAAAGAGCTGCCGGCTGTCAGAGGCTGTAAATGCTGATTTTGTTTCACTTCCCTTCATTTTCCCCCCTTCCAACACAATCAAAGCCTCATTGAAGCCTGTCCAAAAGCAGCATGTTTGGCCCTGCCACGGGGAAAGACAGCCATGTTACTTATTTCGTAGCTGGAGGTTGTTCTCGGGGAGGTGATGACGGAGCTTCACATGCCGCCACGAAAGGACGTGTGCGCCGCGGACAGGCTCCGGTTTCATCAACGCGCCAGCCCGTGCTGTTTTTATCAGCCTGTCACGTCCACGAAACGATGCACGTCGAGATTGCTCAATGTCCACTTCAACTTTGAAACTTGTCTGGCTTCATGATCCAAATAGAGCGTCCGAGTCATCGAGAGCCCGCAGGCACGAGCACACGGCGACAGTCCTCTCCAACGCATGCACATGTAAGGGGAAGGACCGCCGGCAACGTGGACGCCGCGCCGCATTTTGTCTATAAAGTGTGGCAAAGGAGGCGAGCTCTCCGCGTGCGCTGTCAACGCTGTGGCGACCTTCTGGATGAAGTCATCCTTCATGCATGATCAACTCGCACGTTTGAGACACCAGAACTGACACACCGTAGATCAGTCCGTTTGCGTGGAATAACCAAAGCATCTCCAGCCAAACTCACGTAGAAATAGCATACCCATTCCTAAAACACACTGCATTCTGGGACACTGGTCCACCTCTGATTTTTTGGGGGAATTTTTAAATATTTTTCCCCAAAGAAGATCATGTCACAATCACAAAACATTTAATAAACTTCAATTCCATTTTTCAATCAATTCAACCTTTCTTTGTACAGTGGAACCTCAGTTGTGGTCATTCATTCGTTCCAAACGAAAAGGAAAAGAAGCCCAAAAAGTGTGAAAAATATGCCATTGCAAATTTAAATCCCACTAATTTGACCCAAGCACACGAATAAATGAACACAAAATACATTTCACAAAAAACAACAAAACAATGTCAAATAATGATAAATGACAAATGGATGGAACTTATTTTGATTTTCATGTTGTGTACAGTTGTCCCTCGCCACTTCACAGTTGAAATTTTGGAGCTTCACTCGAAGTCCTTCAAAGTAAATTTATAAATTAACAATGTTTCTTGGTTGACTACTGCTTATTATAAGACCAAAAAGTCCATATTTAGGCATATTTTCCATATTCTTGTATAAAAATGGCTAACTGAAGTTACATTATTGTTACATTAGACAATAGCCATCGTAGGAAGCACGCTACGCACAAAACACTAAACCGCCTCCACCAGAACTAAACATGTTGAAGGACAATAAACACCGGCGAAAATCGGTGGAACCTCCTCTTAGTTTCGCTTCCATTTGCATTCACGATCCGTGAATGGAAGCTAGCATGCTACTGCAGTTGTGAGTGCGACTCAGGCTGGATGAGTATAAAAGTTTACTACCAAAATATTCATGTATAAATAGGGATGCCTACTTTGCATTCAGACTTGACCAGGATAAGTGAATTTCTGCAAAGAAGCAGAGCCGAGCCACCTCAACCGGCTCCTCTCGATGTGAAGGAGCAGCGGCTCTACTCTGAGCTCCTCCCGGATGGCCGAGCTCTTCACCCTATCTCTTATGGTGAGTCCAGCCACCCTACAGAGGAAACTCATTTCCGGCGCTTGTATCCGCAATCTCGTTCTTTCGGTCTTGACCCATAACTTATGACCATTGCTGAAGGTGGGAATGTAGATCAATTTGTAAACAGAGAGCTTTACCTTCCGGCTCAGCTCTCTCTTCACTACGACGGTACGGTACAGCGATTGCTGACGCTGCAACTATCCGTCTGTCGACCTCACGCTCCAACCGTCCCTTACTCGGGAACAAGACTCTGAGATACTTAAACTCCTCCACCTGAGGCAAGACCTCACTCCCAACCCGTAGGGTACAGTCCACCCGTTTCCGACTGTAGACCGGTTGGGCAAACTCCCACATACCATCCAGTACCCCTGCAAGGGTATAGAGCTGGTCCAGTGTTCCGCAACCGAGACGAAAACCACATTGCAGCTTCTGTAACCGAGATTCGACTAACAGTCGTACCCTTCTCTCCAGCACCCTGGAGTAGACTTTCCCCGGGAGGCTGAGGAGTGTTAGAACAAACCCTCTGGTCCCCCTTTTTAAAAATAGGGGCCACCACCACGGGCTCCCAGTCCAGAGGTACTGCTCCCGACTTCCATGTAATGTTAAAGAGGCGTGTCAACCAAGACAGTCCTCCAACATCCAGAGCCTTGAGAAATTCAGGGCGAAACTCCACCCCTGCAGCCTTGCCATTGGGGAGTGTTTTAACTACCCCAAATACCTCAGCCACGGTGATAGAACTGTCCACGTATGTATCCTCAGACGGCTCTCTCTACGGAAGGTGTGTCAGTGGAATTGAGAAGGGCCTCAAAGTATTCCTTCCACCGACCAACTAGTTCTTCAGTCAAGGTCAGCAAGCCCCCGTCCGCACTGTAAACAGTGTGAACTGGGGGTTGCTTTCCCTTTCTGAGGTGTCGGACGGTTTGCCAGAACCTCTTTGAGGCCGACCGAAAGTCGTGCTCCACAGCCTCACCGAACTCACACCCAAGTTTTTTCTTCGACCACTGCCTAAGCCGCGTGGCCTGCCGGTACCTGTCAGCTGCTTCGGGAGTCCCGCAAGCCATCCATGCTTGATAGGACTCCTTCAGCTTGACAGCAGCCCTAACCCCCGGTGTCCACCATCGGGTTCGGGGCTTGCCGCCACAACTGGCACCGACCACTTTGCGGTCGCAACTTCGACTGGCTGCCTCAGCAATGGAGGTACGGAATACGGCCCATTTGGACTCAATATCCGGGTCCTCTCTCGAGATGCAGACAAAGCTCTGCTGGAGATGAGAGTTGAAGACTCAACGAACGGGAGACTCTGCCAGACGTTCCCAGCACACCCTCACTACGCGTTTGGGTCTACCAGGTCTGTCCGGCATCCTTCCCCGTCATCTAATCCAACTCATCACCAGGTGGTGGTCAGTTGAAAGCTCAGCCCCTCTCTTCACCCGCATGACCAGAATATGCAGGCGCAGGTCTGATGATGCGACCACAAGTCCATCATAATCTCCCAGTAGAACTATGGAGTCACCAGCTGGGGTGCTCTCCAGAACCCCTCTGATAGACTCCAAGAAGGCTGGGTACGCACAAACCACAGTCAGAACCCTTTCCCCAGCCCGAAGGCGTAGGGAAATAACCTTCTTGTTCACCGGGGATGACTCCAGCACAGAGGCACCAAGCCGGGGGGGCTATTAATAAGCCCACCCCAGCTCGCCGCCTCTCCCCTGCAGCAACTCCAGAGAAAAACAAGGTCCAGCCCTTCACAAGGAATTTGGTTCCAGAGCCCAAACTGTGGGTTGAGGTGAGTCCGGCTATATCTTGTCGGAATGTCTACGCCTCTCCCACAAGCTCGGGCTCCTTCCCTACCAGAGAAGTGACATTCCATGTCCCAAGAACCAGATTTGGCTGCCGAAGACCAGGTCGCCCAGACACCCGCCCTCGACCACTGCCCAAATCACACAGCACCGGACCCATATGCTTGCCCCTGCAGGTGGTAGGTCTGCGGGGGGGAGTTCCTGTGTTCCTTCTTCGGGTTGGGCACGGCCAGATACTCCCAACTACAGAAATTTTCACTCTCAAAAATAATTGTTACCACTGTAAAAAGGTAACTTTTAGCTCTAACTTTTACTTCGTGTAATGTTTAATGCATATCCTGTGTTTGTTCTTCGTCCTTCTCCACGTTCTCCTTTTGGAATAAAAGATGCACAAAAAAAAACCCAAAAAGTCAGAAAATGTTAGAAGATGGCATACTTTTCTCATTATGTAAAATCTTTGTTGATTCTGATTAGAAACCAGACGCTGGCGGGACAAGGATGTTTACAAGTGTTGTTTAGTTAGGACACCAGGAAGATGGACTTAAATTGAGGGATTGAGAGATTATGGTTTGGACTGAAGTGGCTGTTATTGCGGTTTAGGAAGTGCTCTACCAATTGCTGTTGGTAAAGCGAGACTTGCGGCTGAAAAACAGACAACTGCCTCCTGCTGCTGAAGATTTGTTTTCTTCTCCAAGCAGCCTGCAATAAATGCAAAAAGCAAACGTTGGACTGCATAAATAGGATTCTGGGCTATGAGCAAACTTTGGAAGAGCAAAGAATGAGCGCAGCTGTGCACGATGCGTCTTTTCTTTTCCCGGCAATGACCTGTAATGTTTGTCCCAAACTAAAGCCTGCAGTTATCTGGCTGCCTTCTCGCTTTGCACTGAACGCTAACAAGTCGTGTCACGCCGCGTGAACCATTATTACTCCAAAATAAAGACGCCCATGGCCTGTGTTGATTTACTCGCTTGTGCCGCTCGTTCCTCGAGGGCTTCGCTGCGGTCGAAGGCATTTCCTACCGTGCAGAGGCTTTTTTTTTTATTTAACAGAGAAAACAGTAACAACTGATGGAAATACTCGAGTGTAGACACCTTCAGGCACAGACGTCAACACCTTAATATAAGCGGTGGCATCGGGATCACACTGTGACAAGAGCTTATCACACAAATCTCAGCCTAGATTGAGCAATAGCACAATACAGCTATACCTCCGGTGCTGCATAGACAGCACAGCCGCGCTCAGTCCACACCTCGATAAATTCTCCTTTCCGAGGTAACGTGACTCCATTGACAGACCAATACTGAGACTGGGGCAGGGGCGTCCAAACTGTTTCTTGCCAGGGCCACATAGTATGCTAACATACTGTAGAGGGTTTAGCACATATGCCAACAAGTTTTATAAACTTCGTCTCATGGCAGAAAAAGCCTATTATTAACACTCGTTCCTCTTTTCACCCCTATTTTTAGTTATTTAATTTTCCAAATATTTAAATTTTCTTCTTCAATAATCTTCCTAAAATAAGTTTTGACTTTATTCCAATAATAATAGTCTTATAGCTACTTTTCTCAAAATTACAATTTGATTCTGTTTGTTTCTTATATCATAAAGTAACATACATGTACCATAAACAATGTTTGCTTAAGTCTAACATTCATTATCATAAAATATCAAATGTAGTATTAATACAAATCTATTTTTCCTTAGTATGAAAACTCTGCGACAAGTTTATTCTTTTAGTAATATTTTTTCTCATGGGAATACAACTTTTTTCCGCTGGTTTGACTCGTATAATGACTGCTGTTTCAGTACTTCAACTTTCTTGTTCTAAAGAGCCATAATATTTCTTCCCACAATATTTTGACATTATTCCCATAATATAACTTTTCCCTACAACTTTGTTTTGTTTTTTGTACTATTGTTATTTTTCAAAAACATTTTTTTAGTTATGAACTTCATGCTACTAATATGAAATTTTTCCACATTATATCATTTTTCCCAATTCTGCAGTTTTTTTAAAATGATATTTTTAGAATGGGCTGTGGGCAAATAAATGTTCCCGGGCACATGTGACCATGTTTTGATTTTCCCAAAACCAGGCAACACTCAGCCTGGTAACAAATTCACAAGCAGGAACCTGATGTCAAAGGTTTGTTACCTTTGTGTAATGTAACCAATATTTGTAGAAAAATGCCCTCTAAAGTCGCAAAAACCTGAGAATTTGAACCGCTGTTGTGCATGACGTCCCAAATTTACGTCCATATACTGTATATGTTTTGCTTGTTCCCTATAAAAAACCAGGACATTTTTTATCAATTTGTAAACAAACAAAAAAACAGCACGGCCAGCACATGACATGTCCTTGGAAAACAGGACATTTAGTCAGCATCCGCTATGTCAAGCCAAAAACCTGCCTTGGGCACTGAAGGCACCAAGAGAATTGAGTTATCCCAGGCTTGTTTTTATGGTAAAACTTCACTTCACAGGGCTCTGCTATCGTCTGGAACAAAAAAGGACTTCGCAGAGTTTGCCATCCCCTCCTCATCTCGCCCCTGGCCGTCCTCCATCACCGAGGGTGGACGACCGGTTGAGGCGAAGCCAAGAGCAGAAGGTTGAATGGAGCACTGACAGGCTGCTTTTCTGACGGCCTCATGCGCCTTGTCGCTGGTGATGAGTTGTATGAATAAAGAAAAGCGGGGGCACAGCTGAGCATGCTAATAGAGTAATTGTGCTGGGATTTCAGACTGGAGCCGGAAGCCCCCCGTAGGCCTCGACTCAACACACCAGCACACACACAGCCACCTTCGAACCCTTCACAATCCACGCCTCCAACTTGGCCAAAGACGGTTATTTCAACCGGTCCCTTGCCAACCGACAGAGCCCCTCATTGGGCGGCGTGAAAGAAAAGCCTTTCGCATCAACAAAATCTAAAAGAGCAGACAAAACACATCTTTGAACACCGTCAGGCTTTCACACATTAAGAAATCTGTCCTCGGTCTGGAGGCATTTGATAGTTTCATTCTGCTACGACTCCCACAGGGACCCCCACCCCCCCAACTCCCCTCAAGTGCAGCTGCTTCCATTCTGCTCGTCTGTTTTTGGGAGCCGAGGAGGCAGCCTGTCATGGCGGCCATGTGAAGCCTGTCACTGCACAATGAGGAAGGTTGCCTAAGGATGCCAAATCTATGAGGATGACTTGACTTCATATGACAGATTCATGTTGACAGAAAGCCTAAGAACTGCCAGAAATAGGGGCAGACTCAAGGTACAACTCCATCCATACATTTTCTTCCACTTCAACGAGGTTGGGTCACGGGGGCAGCAGCCTAAGCAGGGAAGCTCAAACTTCCCTCTCCCCAACCATTTCGTCCAGCTCCTCCTGGTGGATCCCAGGCCAGTTGGGAGACATAGTCTCTCCAAAGTGTCCTGGGTCTTCCTTGAGAATTCCTACTGTTTGGACGTGCCTCCTGAACACCTCCGCAAGGAGGCGCACGGTTGGCTTCATGACCAGATGCCCGAGCCACCTCATCTGGGTCCCTTTCATGCGAAGGAGCAGCAGTTCTACTCCAGGTTTCTCCCAGATCACAGTACTTCTTACCTAATGTCCAAGGGACTGCTCAGCCACCCTACCGAGAAAAATCATTTTGGCTGCTTATTATTATACTCTGAGAATAATATTTGTACCTTCCAGCAAAAAAAAGCTTCCCAAGCTCAGGTCAGGGTGCTTCGGGTGATACAAAATCAGTCCAACCCAGTGACAAGCGGTTTCGTGCATCAGCTAGCTCCACAGTCAAAGCTACCAAATCAAACACTATTTTGGTCTGCAAAAGTATATACAAGTTAATGCACCTCAAAATACTATCAATTTTATCCAGTTATCAGAAAGAACCCTCACAGGCATTCCTGTGTGGCCCATTGTTGGAGAAACCTCTGCCGGACATTTTTTTACATGCACAAACAAACATTTGGACAATGCATACGGTGGTGGCAGTCCGGGGAATAGGAAGTCACGTGCAGAGCCCCATCCCAAATTTGTTGACACAATCTGTGCTCTACGCCACCTAATTCCCGGATGCCGGCTCATCCTGTCCTCCAAATCTCCCCAAATCCTACGGACAGTGGTCCCCGAGAGGCCCTGTTTACCCTGGACCCCGGCCGTGGGTGGAAGCCTCGGAGCCCCGGCTCATTCCCCCCCACCCCGTGCGACACAGTCACGCACTCATCAGTTAATGCCGAACATCTGGAGGGATTAACAGTGTCAGGCCAATCAGACTTAGGCTGAAAGATCCCAGAGAAATACCACCGTGCAGCTGCACTGAGCATTCAAGTGCTTTTTGGGTTCCCGTTCCTTCCGCTCTGTCCCTTCCTGGAATTGATGGTCTTCTTCTCTGCTCTTCTCAGCAATTGTGTTGTAATTCCAAACCATCAGGTTTGTTGCAATGACAAATCCCTAAAGGTCCTCCCCATTGTTCTTCTAAAAAAGGACCAAATCGCGTAACGTCATGGTTGTAGTTTGATGTGAACGTCCGCGTCTTGCATCTAGCAGAAGATGACCACCACTGACCTTCCTTTCCACCTCAAACTGACTCCCTCCAAACTGACAGCCGGTGATTTCCATCGGTCGTAAACATGTCAGAAACTGTCACCTGCACCAGGTTGTTTTGGTGTTATCATTTACGACTAGAAGTTCGGCTATGCTAGGGACAACTGCTCGTTCGGTCATTTCTTGTTAGGTTGGACGGCAGGCAAGTCATTAAACGGGAGGACAAGTGGGAGACACCAAGAAGGGGACGGGGGGGTGGTTGTGTGGAAGTGAAGTGGGGTCAAGGCACCACCTGCTCCAAATGTTTGCCACCATAAATCTTTTTTCCCCAGTCAACTTATTGACTCTGCAAATGCAGTTGCTGGATAAACAACAGGTCAGTAACATTTTTGAAACCTCAGGTTGTGTTTATTGTACTGTAGGATTGTCACTGACGGTCCAAGAGTCCAGAATGTCTCAGGTGATTAATCCCAGGTTCTTGTTTGTAAGCTCTTACCAGTGAAACACTCTAGTTGGACTAAAATCTGTTACTGGAACTGCAGCAAAGATGGATAGAACAATTATATTACTCCAGATGAGACCGCCCTTCCCCAGACGTCCATGTGCCCCACTGGTGATGAAATCGCGTGAGATCAAGTTGCCGGAATGCATTGGCAGTCTCGGTTCTACTGGAACTAAATCGGTGGGTATTGCTGCATCTGATCCCAAACAGCTGCTGAGCAGACGGGGGGTGGGCTGCAACTGGGAATGCCCGGGCCAGGCCTTACTCCATTTGGGACAGAAAAACCCTGATCTGACCCTCAGCGGGTCCCGACCTCGCAGGAAATGGATTTTGCCGAACTGGGGTGGGGGAATGCACCTGTCTATGGAGGTTTTTCTTATGTACTTATCCACCAGCATTAAAAAGGTCATTTTAGACTTTTAAAGATGATTTGTTCTTTTAAAAGTGTCCCATTTAGCTAGCACAGGCACATACGATGCTGCACAGTTTCACACGGCGGGCTCACGTCCAAGTTAGTCGGGCGATGATCATGTTCATCTGGAAGCCATCCGCCATGAAGACGAGAAGCTACGTTAGCTTTCGCGTTCTCGTGACAGAGTGAGAAGGAAGCCTTCCAGAATGCTCCTAGCTTCCTGATTCCAAGGTCCTCAGCACACATCATCGCTCACTTTTCCAAGCACCATCTTCCACCATTTTCCATGTATGTGTGCACACGTCAAGGCAAGCCAGATGTTTTGTGTTTAAAGCGTCTTGTGAAACTGAAGGAGGGAGTCTTTGCCTTCTGTTGGCATCGTCGGTGACCTACCTGGTACTCGCCATGCAAAGTATGAACGTAACAAAAAAGGTACTACACCCGTCACTCCAACTTCAATACTCCTCACACAACATTTCCGCTTGACTGCTGGGTCTCTGGCGGCCAAAACACAAACCAGGTCCATTCCAGGCGAATGACAAACATCTTACTGGTGCCTCTGGTTTCCAATGGGAATAAGCAAGCATCACAAACGGTTCTCTAGTTTAAAAAATGGAATGGGATTTGTATAAAACTGATGGGCTACCTACAACATCCCAGCGTAGCGCTGGGTTTCCACACTTTGTCTCTAAAGTCGCACCAAACTTTCCAAAATACAATTGAAGAAAAAAACTGTCAAAATATTAAGAGAAAAAGTTGTCATTTATGACAATAGCGTAACGTTGTGCGGGAAAATCATTTTAGTACCATAGATTAAAACATTTTTTTTATTATATATATATGTGTATACATATGTTTTTTTTAATTATGAGAAACCAAACAATGAATAAAGTTGTAAGTTTTGGAAAATTAGGTTGCGGGAAAAGTGATGCTGCAAGACTAAAGTCAAAATATATGTAAAAATATAAAGTAATATACCTGTAATAATAATATGATAATAATAATATAAAGTTTAAACAGTTGAAATTGCTGGAAATTTTAAAAAACAGCTGTTTTGTGACAAAGACATACAAATAAAAAATGTATGACATAATAACACAAATGAATGATTAATTACTAATTATTAAGTACTACTATTAATATTACCAGCAAAAACCTGAAATATACATTTTTTATTTTATCTTTCTTACAAATCGTAATATGATGAAAACACCAAAATAAAGCTGTCATTTTTGGAAAATTGTTACGGTAGTAAAGTCAAAATATTGTGGGAGTGAAGTCATAATATTACAAAAATTAAACATATAAAGGAGGAGGAAATATTTAGAAAATGTAAAAAAAGAATAAAAATACAAAAATATGAAAGGAGCAAAAGAGTAAAGTAAATGTTTTTTCTCCTATCAACGTAACGAAGCTGTTTTTTAATATATATATATATATATAACTTGTTATCATATCTACGTGTTGCTTTACCAAATATCAAAGTGGAAAAGTTGCATCGTTTCATTTTTCACCAAAGTTTGGTTTAACCGTCATTTTTTATTATATTCATTTTTGGAATGGTTGCTTTACTGTAGGCCATAAAAGTTTAAGACCATTAGGGCGTTTCAACTTTCGGTAGCACCAGGTCAACAAACACTGCTGCTCCAGGTTTTTCTGTCTTGATAGAAAATACGAGTGTGAATTTTTGGTCATATTTGTCAACGCGCACGGCGGTGGAACTGAGACAGGAAGTTGTTTTGAATCAGTGCCGTCTTCCCCCACTCCCCCTTGCTCTTCCACGCCCAGCTCCGACTCCCACATCCCGATCATGACAACATTCCAGCTCCACCGCTAATCCATCTCTTCCTCACAGACGCCTTAAAAACCACTCGCTGCCTTTCCAAGACTTGCTGAGGGACCTGATGCTATCCGGGTGCACCTATAGCTTGTTCTGTTAGGCTGATGAGGCAAAGAAGACATTTTCCAGAGCCACATAAGGTCCTACACTAGAACGTCAAACGTTACAGCTGCCATTGGCAACGAGGAGGAATCTGGGCTAACTGGACACCGGGGGAGGTTATGGCAGGCAGGGCCCGGTTCTGGTTTGAAACAGGAGAGTGCTTTATGGGGCTTTCAGCCTCTAAATGTTACAGCTGTGTCACTTTTGCTCTAGAGACAAATTGCGCTGGAAAAATATGGCCCATAAAGTCTGTCAAACCTCAGTGCACGTGTGGCAACCCATGAAAAACACCCCCACTACGCCCACGTGCCTCCGAAACAGACAAGCCGACTGACGTCTGGGGGGGCGCCATGTGTTAGAGAACGAGCGATGGCGACGCCTCGCAGGGGTGGCGGCAGTATGTGTGCGGTTAGCGCAGGTATCGACGCCGCGGCGCGGTCAGCCCGCAAAAACTCTTGCATCAATTAGACGCCGCTTCATCTTTTATGGACCGGTTTGAACTTCTAACGATTCTTTTAAGCTTTCCTTTTTCCATCGGGCTAAGAGGAGGCGGTGATGTTTGCGTCGCATGAAATAGCGCAGCCGTGCACACTGACCTTTGAATTTGATGATTTGATTTATCGCCGATGAGGATTCAGGTACGAGGTCCCCAGCCTTTCAGCCTGGTGTTCATGCAATAACCTGGGTCTGAACACGGGTAAAACCAAGTAGATGATTTTGGACTTCAGGAGGCAGTGAGACTCGGATCCAGACCCAGCTCCAGCTCTGAGATATGCCCCTTTTCCAATGTTCCTGGTTCAGAGCTGGTTCCCAGAGCTTTGGTTTTCCATTGTCATGGTTCCATAATTGGTTCGAACGGTGTCATTCAACTCTGCCTGTCCACACCATGACCCCTTTTCCACCATGGACCCTCAGGTGATCTTCAGAAATCATCATGTTTACTGTCACGATGGCGGTAAAGCCAGTGTTGATGATACAGGATGATACAGGATACAGGAAGATACAAATACATGGTCAGGGCAACCCCGCAAACCATGACGACACATCATAGCATGAAAGTTCAGGAAAAACAGTGGCAAATAAAACCTTGCATGCCCTCCTGAAATACTGAAAGTTGCGGATAACAATCGTGCTGATTGGACAACATATATCTTTTAATCCCACCATTTGGACTCATGTGGACCCATAACTATAGCCTAGCTTCTTGCTTCGCAGCTGGTACGCGGGTGATGGCGGTGGGCACTAAAGGTCACAATCGTTATTAGAAGTTTCTGTCCTTTGTCCGTATTATCTGGGCAGCAGAAATTCAGTGATGACCTCCACTGAAAATCGCTTTAAAGGATGCAGTTACACTTCATACCAGAGCCGCTCAAGGAGGCCACGATGCCCATGTCAGGTTTTTGTGCCCTTTCCCACACCCATCATTCACGTTACCATCAACCATGTAACAATCACAACCATGACATTCCCATTTCACCTACCACCAACTTTGTCTAATTATGCAGACTAGAATATCCTAAACATCTCTGCGGGATCTGGGAACGTGTCATATTCAACCCAACCAAACCATGAAAAAGTATTTTGCAGCTCCAAAACGTAGGACAATGTGTTTCCACAAAGCCCAGTATGTCGACTGTGTACTTGATTGTCATGTCGCATTGATATTCCTTCATTGTTTCATAGTCTAGCGACGGCGTACATTCTCCAAAGGCTCAAGATCATTATCCTAAATTGGACTGGCTTATCTACGCGCTAAACAGAACATGTATGAGAACCCGAGATAAGATTTTTGAGAAGTTGTCTTAGAGGTTGTGTGTCTTTCCCTTTTTAGAGAAAATCTCATAATTGTGGTTTCTGCCGCAGCGCTTAGGATGCACTCCACGTTCAGCTGGACCTGGACAGCGATAACGCCCACGTCGTCTTCATTATGTGTTTTGGGGGTCGCAGCATTGTTGGGCAATCAGGGGAAGGAAGGGGGGGTGTTTTGTTGCGTTATTGCAGGAATGCAAAGCCAGACAATTGCGTGGCCGAGATGCCGGTTTTGGGTTTCCCTGTCGGGTTGCGCCACCTCGTATAAGCCTTTCCCTTTCCAACTGCACGAAGGTCAGAGTTCGAGCAGCGGGCCCGGGGCCTCAGAAATGAGCTGACTGCCAAGGTGGGGTGGGGGGCCTGAGCATGAAGTGCACCCAAAGTTCACCGAAGAAGTAGACGGTAAGAGTTGATCTTGGTTGGAGGGATGATTTGGATGGTACTCTTTGAGAGTCTCCTTGGACATCTGTTATCTGGAGTTTCACCCAAACATGTCATGTTCTCTGCTCTACACGTCTTGTTTCAACACAAGATTCCTTGTGTTCTTTCAACGAGCTGGGAAAAAGAGAGTTGCGCATAAAACATGCAGCCCAGAACCCCCTGGCGGTGGCGAACATTTGGATGACTTAAGGCCAACGTCACCGGGGTATGTAACCTCTGGCAGAGGGGTTAACAAGGCATTATGGTCATTACTGCTGCTGCTGCACTCACATCTGCCTCCAAATGACTGCGCCGACGCAGATCCATTTTCAGGACTCCCGCTAAATACCTCCTAAAGGCACGCTAATCTTCGCTGCTGGGACACCGAACATGAGCTTGGGGTTGCGGACCCAAACATAACGAGGGTTTGTCATCATGTGACACTCAACTAAGGGGGCGGGGCTCTTTTTAAAGAACTTCCGGGGTGGCTTGCGATTGTGTTGGTTTGCTTTCCCAGTCAAGACGATCACCCTGGCTAATAAAGAGCTAACTGCACACTGAAAAAGGAAAGGATCCCAGGACCACTTTGATGGTTTGTGATGCTAAAAAGTTACAGTTGAAATGAACGAATCAATGATGGCTGTTTCGTAGACGACCGAGGTCTATTGTTAGCCAAAACATAATTAAACGGTCACTAGGCGGCAGTAATGACAAACCATTGGTGAGACGCTACCTTACATCCGTCTTTCCCGAGCTTTTGTCGCCACACCGTGAGAACGCACTGATTTTTCTCCGCCAAAAGAACGTAACACAACCGATCACAGGTTGTATGCTGGAGCCCATCCCAGCTGACATCGGGCGACAGGCGGGGTACGCCCTGGACTGGTCGGCAGTCAATCGCAGGTTTGATTTTATTGTCTGGCTTCGTACGAAGTACTTAGTAAACGATTAAATGTTTCTACGCGGCCCTGCTATTTGCTCCGCTCACCGCCTGGCCTTGTTATGCCACCAACACGCGTGAAGTCATGGAGTCAGCCTTGGCATGTCCGACATGAGAACATGAGAGTTATCCTACCTTTCCATAGGGCTGTTACTTCACATCTGCAGGGCTCTAACGTAAAAGAGCCTATTCAAGTCACAATCAGGTGTTCTATGCACTAATTATGAAAATATTCCTTTAACATTGAATCTGTTTTTAATATTTCAACTCTTTGCTACCAACATTATTTTCCTTTTTCCCCAAGTGTACTATTTTCTTAATATTTTGACTTTTACTGCAGTTTATTTTTCATTTCTGTTGTTTTTTTATATTCTATCATATTCCACTTTCTTCTCGTACATTTCATTTTTAATGACATTATGTCAGTCCCGTAATATTTTCACTTTTTCTCGCAACATAACTTTTTCTGCAAACTAACTTTGCAGACGTTCTTTATTTATTGTTTGTCATAATACTATTTAATATTTAAATGTTACACTAATAGTAAAATTACATTATTTTTTTCCAACAATATTACATTATTCTTGTAAAATTGTGAACTTTTTCCCCCCTAAATATTTTAGTCTTTATTCTTGTAAAATTAAGCAGTACAACTTTGTTGTGTTTCTCATAATTTGACTACTCTTTTCCCTTTATGTTGTTAATTTTTTGTTGGAAAATTACTGCAGATTTTTATTTTATTTTTTATTTTTTCTTGTTAAAAATAGATTTTGGACCAATAAAAAAAATACAAATAAAAAAGCGCTGTGGGCTGCAATTGTGCCATACTTTGGACATCCCAGTTCTACATAATCCCAATCATTTTAAACATTTTCTTAAGTAAAGGTGCCGAGTTTGCACATTCAATACAGGCGGTGTCGTGGTTATGAATTAAAAACTTTTTTTGCTGTAAAGCAAAATGAGCAATATGGCTAATTAAATTCAATAACTCAGGCCAGTCTCTTCTTCTAGTGGAAATGCGGCAAGGAAAAGGAAAGCTACCACCACCGAGCCACCATCAATACGGACCATTCTTTTGGTAGGTATCCTTGAGCATGTTAAAGGATCTGCTAAGTCGCTTTTATTGTTCATAGGATTTCCCAAACTGCCACAAAACTGTTTTCACCCACCGCTCTTCCTACTTCCACACGCCACTCGCCACCCGAGCAGCGGGGAGCAGGTCACATAAAGGAAAGCGGGGGTCTTTGTAGACCCGTTTACTGTTAGTGTTAGCAGCCATTTATGACCGGGCTGGCTCCACCGACGTGGGACACGGGACAAAAGGGAGAGCGGGCCGTCTCCTCCAAAGCTATTCAGCGTCTCGTAACCTTCCAGTCTTTTTTGCCCGTTTTCCTGCCATTAAAGTGCGTCTGGGAGAAAGCCCGCCCCACCATGTGCGGGCCCGGGCGGTAATGAGGCGACTTCAACTGGTCCAGAGTCAGAAATTGCACTTTTTTCTGCTAAAAAAAAAAAGTCTGCACACTTCCTGGCTGGCCTGTTGCTCCGGCCAACAAAGAAAGAGTCCTGATTGACTGAGTGATTGATTACATCAAAGAAATCAATCGTGGCAGTTTCAATTTCAACTCACCTTAAAAGAAATAATGTTATATTGAGTAGACTCTCGTTTATTTAGCACTTAATTGGTTTCAGACCCGTGATAGTAGATGCAATGTTAATAAACGGAATATTGTTGCAATTTGTGTTTATGACTTTTTATATTAACATTTTTAGAGCCCTGCAGACATGAAATAACACCCCTATACTTTACCACCTTTACACTCCTATTATTCTTTGTTTACAACACATTGCAACTCTTATCCTGCAGGGACTTGAGACAGCAGTTAACCAGTCAACTTCAAATTTCTTTCTTTTAAACTCAAGCCAAAAACTTACCACTTCGGCACCGAATGGGAGAAAAACTTTATTTTCCCCCTATCATGGCGGGAATGCCATGGCCGACAGCAAAAAAAGTACTTTTTGTGGAATTTTGCCCATCATCCACTATTTTTGTGAGACTGGAGCACACACATCTCTTTTTTTGTACATTCTAAAGAGATAAAAACAAATAAAAAGAGGCAGCTAATGAATGCAAAAAAAGGGACACACCTATTCCGTCTAGAAAGCCCACTATTAAAACAGCTCCAAAAAGGTTGTATGGTTTTCTACAGGTGCATTCACGATAACATGGAATACTTACACTATTTTGCTTATTGGAACTTCCTGTGTGCATGGATTTCACAAAGCAACACAGAAAGGAAAGTTACACCTAGCGTTAACTTTTCCAGAAACAAAAACACAGCAGCAGTGGCGGCAGCTCCAATATGTGTTGGGGTGGTGAGGTGTCACTACACCGCAAAAGTATTTCTTGGGCGTAACAATGTTGAATAAATGTTATGTATAACAATAATAATGTTGCTGTAGCTTGACTAATACAGTATGCAGGTCACATGACGTAAATTGAGCATTGGTGGTGCTTTTTGGAGGTTTTTTCAAAAGGCAGAATAGGTGCATACCGTTACATGCAATACTTGGTGTCTTTAACTGTTTTTATATCTTTAAAACGCACAGAAAAGATGCGCGTTCATGTCCAAAAAAAGTGCACTTTTCCTTTAAGGTAAGGTAAGGTGATGTCTCATCAATCTTTTGTGTTATTACTAGTGATGGAAATTTCAGCTCTTTTGGCTCAAACGAAATTTTTTTTAGCTGTTTTAAATTAATGTATTGCCAAATTGTGTAAAATGTGTCACTAATGTAAAAAAAATACCCAATAATAACTGTATATATATTTAAACGGACATATTTAACTTTGTTTAAATCATTTATTTAAACATAAACACAAAACACTAACATGCAAACAAATAAAGGATTTCAACATTGTTTAGGTGAGGCCACACCCACAAAAGTGAAGTTGAAATGTATAGTTTTGTGAGAATGTTTGGATTTGGATTGGTTTGCGCCATCACTTTGGTAAAATATTTTTACTATCAAATTACTTCAAATGCATTTATTGTTTGATTGGAGAAAAAGATCGGACTTGTGTCTCCGTGTACGGGAAACATCGGATAGATCAGATTAGGAGTGTACAAAGTATGAAGTGGGTGCTGACTGGACGCTGTGGCGTAATGTTTAACCCGCGTGTGGCAATCACGCTCCTTCAAAGGAGGTCAGATGCAGAGTTGTTCATTAAGGGGCAGCAAATCGATGATTTCCTTCCTGTTTGCTTTCGGAGTCCACTTCCGAACTCGCTAACACAATAACCTTTATCTGGCGCAGGGAGACGGTTGCGTAACCGCTGCCCCGCAGTTATCGCTGTGCCGCGGCCAAAGTTGATAGCTGCTTCCTCTTTCTTGGAATCGGCCCGAGCTGCAGGGATCCTGTCAGGAAGCGGAGGGCTGTTTGTGAAATTGGATAGCGCTTGAAAAGGCACGAGGGTGGAAATAGCCCCTTACACCCTTGTTTGGGCACGTAGGACAAGCACGTTAGATGCTAACGTGGCTACGTGGCGTGCTCCCTAAATAACTCCAGAGGAGCTGCCTGTCATATTTCGATAGGACGTGTGAAGGCAGCCTTTGTCGCCACGGCAACAGCTGCATTGTGCAGCCCGCCATACGGTGCTCGCTGCCGACGCTATCAACGCAAACAGGCCACACCTTTCCGCCGGGGTCGTTCGGCCGCGTTAATCATACACCGAGCACGCTCACGGGGTGCCGTTCTCAGGGCATGTGGCCAGTTGACTCGGTTCAACACAATATGCCACATTCACCGGGTGCCCGGTCTACAAGAGCAACTCAACACCCGTGTCCCTAATTAGTCACATGTCAAAAAATTAACAGCTGTGGCTGTAGGAAACCTCCAGATGTGGTTCTGCTTTTTTTAAATAAACCCCAAAAGATGGCAGTCGCTTCATTTGAAGTATCAGGAGTGGCTCTAGCTCTACATGCACTTTAAATTGCTGCTGGTCAGCTGTAGCTGTGAAAGTCGCGCACGTTACCCTTTGTCGTACTGTTTACAATCAGCTCGTCGGCGCTATCGATGCTGACTCAGCAGTTTGCTCCTTGCCGCTGCTACAATGTTGGAAATGCAAAAGAAAACTTCCAAAAATGCAAACAAGACTTACAAAAACCCATCAAACCTTCCAGAAACTGAAACAGAACTTCTGGAAATGCAAATAAAACTTCCAGCAACCCAACAAAGGTTCTAAACTTTTGTTAAATGCAACCAAAACTCAAATAACACTTCCCAGAATGCACCAATGTTTACGATCAACTCATCAGTGCCATTAATGCTGACTCAGCAGTTTGCTCCTTACCACTACTACAACTTCTGAAAATGCAAACAAAACTTCTGGAAACCCATCAAGACTTCCAAAATCATAACGCATTAGCGCCATCATTGCTGACTCAGTGGGTTCTTGGTTCTGTTGCTGCTGTGTTGCGCAACGTACCTCTTAAACGACCCGCTTTCTACTTGCTCGTGCACTCAAAATTAGAATTTGGTTAGAAAATGAAGCTGATCCATTAAGAGTTTTGGCATTTAGGAAATACGCATGCCTTTCCATTTATTAATTAGTCTTATTAGTCCTATTTGACATTTTGCTAAATAAAGGCCCTTGCTGTAATTATAGCATTTAGTGCGCAACAAAGCAATCAAGGGGTAAGGTGTAGGGGGTGAGGGGTAAGGGGTAAGGTGTAGGGGGTGAGCGGTAAGGTTTAGGGGATAAGGAGTAAGGGGTAAGGTGTAGGGAGTAAGGGGTAAAGGGTAAGGTGTAAGGGGTAAGGAGTGAGGGGTAAGGTGTAGGGGGTGAGGGGTAAGGAGTGAGGGGTAAAGGGTAAGGGGTAAAGGGTAAGGTGTAGGGGGTAAGGGGTAAAGAGTAAGGGGTAAAGGGTAAGATGTAGGGGGTAAGGAGTAAGTGGTAAGGAATAAGCGGTGAGGGGTAAAGGGTAAGGGGTAAGGTGTTAGGGGTAAAGGGTAAGGTGTAGGGGGTGAGCGGTAAGGTGTAAGGGGTGAGCGGTAAGGGGTAAAGGGTATGGTGTAGGGGGTAAGGAGTAAAAGGTAAGGTGTAGGGGGTACGGAGTAAAGGGTAAGGTGTAGGGGGTAAGGGGTAAAGGGTAAGGTGTAGGGGGTAAGGAGTAAAAGGTAACGTGTAGGGGGTAAGGGGTAAAGGGTAAGGTGTAGGGGGTAAGGGGTAAGGGGTAAGGTGTAGGGGGTAAGAGTAGTGCAGCTTAAGCACCGCAGGGCAGCTAAAGCACATAAACACAGAAAAAGTGTTAAAATGTCTACTGTGTGCAGGTCACTTTGAGCTGACTCAGCACGTTGAAGACTTTATGAAGCGGCAACCGACCCCGAGCGCTCGTATTGCGTTTGCGTTGGCAAGCGGCTGCTGGTATCTGAGAACGGCCCCATTGAGGCAGGAGGAGGTCGGCCGTGTTTGTGTCGCTCACACGTCCAAAGTGTACGGCGGCGGCGAGTTCATGACTCACTGACGTCTCCTTTGATTAGGCCCAGGCGAGGGAGGGGAGGAAGAAGGTGTCAGCTTATTTGGCGGCGAGCGTGACTTTCTGCACGTACTTAAGCGTTGCACCTCACTAAGGGTGCAACACAAATCTGCAACATCGCCATGCATGCGCAGCATGGCATGAATCTCTCCACACACCAGCATGACATACAACAGCCAACACTTATTTACACAGTGCCCGCAAGGCATGCTGGGTACTCCAGCACCAACTCCAATGTAGTGCAATTTTCCGTTTCTTTTAAATCGCCTGTACCCATAAATCAACACATGTAGATATGCCAAGAAGTTATAAAAACGCATGTCAGCTTTGTCAAAAAAATTATTAATATCCACTTCACTCTTTTTCCGATTTTGGCAGCGCTTTAATTCTCTAATAATATTTCAACTTTCTTCTTAAGTTCCATCTTAAAACACACATTTTCTTTAATATTTCAACTCTATGCTACTAAGATGACATTTTCTCTTGTATTATTATTATTACATTCTCATTAAATTGCAATTTTTCTCATTAGAATAAACCTTTTGTCTTAATATTTTAACTTTGTTACTGTAAAATCACAGCTGGTTTTTCTTCATTTCTGTTGGGGTTTTTCTTTCTTGTAAACATTACGACTTTATGCCCTTAATATCATAACTTTGTCTTCAAAAGTTTTCCACACACTTCAACTTCATTTTGTGTTTGATGCTCATACTTAGATTTAACAGTTTGAATGACATTTTTTATATATTTCAACAGTATAGTGCTAAAATTAATTTTTTCCCTAATATCTAAAAATACGTTCATTCCTGTAAAATTGCGGCTTTTTTCTGGTAAGAATATGACTTACTCATAAAATTACAGCTGCTTCTTTGCCATTTCTGATGTTTTGTTTTTTTATACAACTCACTGTAATATACATACTAATATGATTTTATTTTGCTTGTTCCTAATATTGTTATTGTCCTTTAATATTTCACTTTTATGCTACTAAAATCACAATTCTTGTTATATTACAACGTTTTTCTTGTAATTTGACATCATTCGTGTAAAATTACTTCTGTTTTTCCATTTTTATTGTGTTTGTAAAACATGCTACAGGCCACAAATGCTTCCCGGTTGTGCTAAATCTGAAGTAGTTTGGCCAGATAAGCATGTTTTGGATTTGCCTATGGGCTGGTCTAGTAGCGGTCTGCCTATTATGATGATGGTTGGCGTGATATCACGCGAGCATAGCACACGCTTCCTCTGCTTCGCACCCGTAGTGCCAACTTGAGAGGATTGTCAACACACTCGCTGCTGGTTCCCATAAACGCTTTTACTGTGCGCTGCGTGTTGTTGTTGTGGTGTGTGTGTGTGCCAAAGGATGACTAAGTGCCAGAGCGTGATGCGCTGTGCTACAAATGAGCGTCTCATTAATACACGTCGCATGTGTGCCGGACAGAGATGAGCACATCTTGCCAGCAAATGCACGGCTTCGAAAAACGCCTTCAGAGCTAACAAATGTATCTGCGGCGGCGGCGGCGGGGTTTTTATGAGCTTGTGTGATGTGGAAACCGCAGCAAAAGCTGTCATTAATGACATTTTTTCCCCTCATTTCACACACAAAAGGAGGACGACTTGAAAGCGGGCCCCCTTTCTTCCATATTTACACATGGCGCTTTGTAGTGCTCGCTCACAGCAGCTTTCCATTTAGTGCTTGAATTTGATCAGAAAGTTGCTCGTGGTGAGGATGTGAGGCATTTTGTGTCAATAACACATATTCCGGGCCTGCAGAACCCCAAATCTGCAAATGTGTTCAGTGTGTGTGATATTTCAAAGGAGAGGCAACAGCTTTCACACACCGTGCAGCAGATTAGGACCCCCGGCGACACGCGTTTGCCGAGCCTAAGCCAGGCTGTTTGGAAGAACAAACTTGATCTCTGAAGGCTGACATTTTCCACGACAGTACCGAGCGATATTACACTGGTGTCTTTTTGTAAACTGCACGCAAAAACTCCAAACAGCGTACTTGCATCAACCGACCCATCAGGAGGGTTTGGACATCCGCTGCACACCCGCATGGGTGGTCTCTTGGTGTCTCGGACCATCCAGTGGTCTAATTCAGTGATTCTCAACTGGTGAAACACAGAAAAAAAATCTGATCCAAATGTAATTCATGTCTTTTTTGTATTTTTGTTATTATTTGGAAGTGAAAGAGAAACGGCTTCCTCTTTGGTACTTTCATTGGACAGTTAGAAGTGAAAAATCTGATTTTGTGCTCTCCCATTTTCCCATAATGTTTTTCCCAGCTCATCACATTCTTGTCAAATTACAACTTTTCTCTCAGGTTTTTCTCTTTAAAAAAATTTGATTTTATTCTTCTGATTTTTCAATTTTTTTCTGTTTTTTTTGTTGTTAAATTATATTTTTAGACAGTCCAATAAAAGAAAAAATATATATATTTAATATGTGATAGTATAGTATAGTTACTATTGATGTCTGACTTGTTGCCTCGATAAATTAAATATAATTATGTGCTTTAATATTTCAAAATACATTTGCTTGGTTTGACTTAAAAGTATTAAATACATATAACAAAATACAAAATAAAATTCACAAAACAAATTAAAATTTTAAAAATATAAGTGCGTCACAGATGTTGAAAACTGCAGGTCTTGGGTTGAGACCCTTTGAGAACCCCTGGTCTAGATCAAAGGTCCGAGATGTGGCGGTGGTAAAAACGCAAAAACTGTACAAAAGTATTTGCAGTGAGATCTTTGGGTACAGAACTTTTGGTTTGGTACAGAGGTGTACTGATTTCCCACACGCCACACACAAAACTGAGACAGGAAGTATTAATGATGTCATGTGTCTACTCTGCGGCCCCAAGTGTTCCTTCTTGGCCAGCAGCTGCTTTGTTGCCAATTTATTGGGACAGCAATTAGTTTTCTTTCGTTTATGCGAGTTTGGGTCGCAGGGACAGCAGCCCGAGCAGTGAAGGTGCACCCGTGTACTTTGGGGCACTACCCAAATCTCATGACCGTAGGTGAGAACAGGAACGTACGTCGACTGGTAAAATGAGAGCTTTGCCTTTCGGCTCAGCACCCTCTTCACCCAAACAAATGGATGCAAAGTCAGCATCACTGCAGACGCCACTCCATCCCTCCCTCACTCCTGAACAACATCCCGAGGTACTTCAACGCCACCATTTAGATCAGGATCAAACTGGTCAAACTGCTTATAGACGCGAGGTGGATCAGCTGGTATCCTGGTGGGGTCACAATAACCTGGAACTAAACCCGCTTAAAACTGTGGAAATGATAGTGAACTGGACAAGAGAAGACTGCAACGGACAATCAGGTCTGCAGAGAAAATCATTGACACCAGCCTGCCCTCCTTTGAGGAACTGCACAGGTCCAGAGCCAAGAAGAGGGCAGGCAACATCTCTGCAGACCACTCACCCCGCCCACAAACTGTTTCAACTCATCCCCTCCGGTAGGCGATGCAGAGCACTGCTCGCCAGAACAACCAGACTCAATAACAGTTTCTTCGTCCTGGCTGTCAAACTCTAACTCCTGACAACCCCCCCTGCTATTTTGTACCCATGAGCATTTGCACTACATCCTATGTTCCTTACCTTGGATGTCAACACTGTCAACTTGTATTGCTATTTTTTGCACTGCATACTCTTTGGACATTACACTGCAAATTGTATTGTAACCTGCAACATTGAAAATACCATAATAATCATGTATATAATCACAATTACATACACCCTATGTAAATATGTATAGTACTATCTCCTGTTCCCCACGATGTACACTTTTAATTATTATTGTTATTATTATTGACAGAGTGTGATATTGACCCGAGTCTAATTCCTAGTGTGGCAACACATATAAAGCTGATTCTGATTCTAAGGAGTGTACCAATAAGTATGGAAAGTTGAAGAAACGTTGGGTAGAAGGGAAGCAACGAAGAGAAGCCCAGCGCTAGATGAGGCGACAATGAAGACGAAGAACGGCTAAACCCCAGAAGAGCATCAAGCAACCACCTCATCCTTGTTTTCCTGTCCACAAACCCGGTTCCGTCAGCGGCGTTAAAAATAATGAGCGCTTGCAATCGTGTAAATGTGCAGGGGAAGATTCTGCATGCTGAGCTCGCATCCTGTGAAGAGGATTATTAAGTCTGCTGCTAACTTTTCATTAGCGCAATAGCAACCGGCGCACGGCGGCCATACAATAAAGTGGGGTGGGCGGCATCATAAAGCTGTCGCTCCGCCTGGAATGGATGGCTCCTGCCTGGTGAGGGGGGAGGCGGTGAGACGGGGGGCAAACAGGACTTAAATCAGTTGGAGGGAGAAAGGTTGGGGACGTGGACATGGGTTTGCGGGGGGGCTTTACCAGCAAGTAACCTCAGACTTGAGGAGCTGAGCTTGTCAGTGAGGCCCGACGAAGGCCGACCTCCCCCCGGCCCCTGTTGGATCCTCTCCTGGCTCCAGCCGGACTCGGACTCTGGCTCTGATTAATAGCCACCAGAGGTGTCCAACGATGGCCTCGCCGCCCCCCCTTGTAACAAGCTGGCTCTCTCTTTCCCCTCCCCTGGCACTCAGGGAAGCCAATTAAGCCCATCTTAACCTCAGGAGCGGTGACAACTGGTCTGGGCCTCCCGGCTCGGGGGCCGCTATGAAACCGTAGCGTTCACACAGAGGACACCCGATCACATATACCCTCTCGCCCAAAACGGAGGTTGAAAGGTTGGAAATAGTGATGCGTCTCTTGCAAATTTTGCATATGTAAGCCCGGCTGCAGTTTGGCGAGCCAATCGGCTGAAATTTGGTCGGCTTCAGGCACCCGCCTTTGCAGGGATTCCGTTCCCAGGCTTGCCGAGTGAGCAGAGACAAGGGGGGGAAAGGGAATTGCTGAAAAGGCGAGGGGGGTTCCACCGTTCCAGACAAGAACACAAGATTATCCCAGCAGCCAGTTACTCGATGGCCAACGTAACAGGTGATCAAAGCGCTGAACCCTAGGAAGGGGCTTAGGGCACAGCAGTGCGGCCAAAGGGATTGCTTCCCGGTGATTTGTAAGCAGGAAAAGACTTTTGACATGAAAGACAGCTTAAATAGAGGAGGAACAGCAAGAAAGCCGCAGTAAAATGTTTCTTGTTGCAGCTGAATTCATGTAGAGGCCGGCTCTCACAGCTACTCTTTTTTGTGGGACTCTGGCATTTCCTACCGAGCCATTGGGACAGTCACATGCACGCAACAAAAGGCGACATGGGAGGGGGGTGGGGAGCCCGGGGTCTTAGGGCTAAAGGGATGCTTTGTATTGAGGAGATTGTGAAATCGGACGACTCCCTTTCCTTTTCACCAGAGCTATGTTCGAAATTTGGTTGCATTCTTCGCCGTGACAAAAGTGCGCTTTTCCTATTGAAGGATTAGTCGGCAAATTCAAGTTTGATGGATCAGTTGGTTTTGGGTGTAAGAAATTAAAAAGCGTACAACATTTCCTCACTGATTTGAAGTACATAAAAGATCCAAGACGGCTGTTAGACACAAAAACATTTGGATTGGTTTTTATTTAGTGAACTGTTATGATCTTCTGAGGGCTGCAGCAAACCGAGGAAACAGTTAGGCCCTAGACCAGGGGGTCCAAACTTTTCTCCTCCAGTGAGGGCCACATCGTGAAAATGAAATGATGCAATTTTGACACAAATGTTTTGTAACATGTGGAGATGCGAAGACATTCAATATATATATTTCAAGAAAAAAATAGCATCACAGCTTTACGATATCGGTGAAAAATCCTATTATTAGTATCGACTTAACTCTTCGCTCAGTTTCTCCCTTTTTTTTTTCATCATCAAATATATAAACAAATTTCTTAAATCTTTGTAAATTTGTTGGGACTTTTTCCCATAACTTTTTCCAAGCCAATTTCCCCAAAATTACACGTTTTTATTTTTTTGTTTCTCTTAAATGTTACAAGTTAATATATTTTATATATAATTATAACCATACATCACTACTTTTTACTTAAGCTTCATGCTACTAAAAATCACATTATTTATTTAACAAGATTGTTTTTGTTAAACTGTCATTAGAATCTCAGTCACATTTTTACTTTATTCTTACGTGATTACAGTTTCTTTTTTTAATAACTTTTTTGCTATTGTTTTTTTCCCCACCTATTTTAATTTCTTCTTGGAATAATTTTTCCCATATTATTATGACTTTATTCCCATAACATTTTGACATTATTCCCATATCATAATAACTTCTGTCCCCACAAATTGACACACATTTTTTTCCAAAAATGACTGTTTTGTCTCTCATATTACAGCAAAAAGCTACAAAAAATTATTGTTATTTTTCTGCGTCACATTGTTATTACTGTAAAATTACAACTTTTTCTTAGTATTTTCTCTTTTTGTAAAATTCTGCTGATAACATTTCTGCTTTTTTTTGGCTGTTAAATTATATTTTTAAACAGCCGTGGGCCTCAAATGTCACCCGGGCTGCACTTTGGCCATCCCTGCCCTAAAGGGACGCAAACATAGATAGTTGGGTAAGTAACATCTTGGAAAAGAGGCAATAGTTGATAGTTTAATAGATAAAATGAATAACTGATTTTGGAGCTTGAGTCTGCTGGCTCAGCATATTAACAGTCTGGAATTATTTCCCAGTTTTGCCTTGCGATTGTAAATGACTACAGGTAGAAGCAAAATAATCATAAGCAGTGACAGATGGTACTGAAATAAACTACCCAGCTAGTCCAATACTACTGACATGAGTATTGATAACAGAGCGCTGGACAATATCCGTATGTCAAATCCCAGTAGGAAATCGGCTCTAGCGTCCAATCTCTACTTTTCCACCTTATTGGAGGCAAAGCAACACACCAACTGCCTCTGGAATCTCAGATTTGATAACACCCCAGATCAGTACTTAGATACTTGGCGGAACATAATATAAATATTCCCTGAAAGTCTGATAACCACCTCAGGTGTCTTGGACAACTGCTGGATCTGGCACCAGACCAACAACTCAACCATCCAAAAACATCCACCTGCATTCTGGCTAGCGAAGGCGGACTCCTCACAGGCTTGGAACGACGCATGTTTATGATTTTATTCCTGCAACATGTAAATCAAGCAGGCCCGAAGGAAGGATTCCTCATCTGTGACGGCCGTGCAAAGTCCAGGGAAGCCTCGAGTGCCGCCTGCTGAGACACACACGTGATGCGTTCGTGTGTTACGGGACACCGCCTTTGCTACTCGGCCAAGTAAGGGAGAGACAGAAAATGAGCGAGAATAAACTTCCTGTGGTAGGAATTTGGCTGCTACCCGTCTTGATTGGAATCTGCCAACTCGCATACCGCGGGAATGGTAAATATTTAACATTTCATTTCCTCGCTGTAAGGTAGAGCGGATGCGGAGTTTATTACAATGGGGCTGAAACGAGATACTGAGGAGAGGCGGCTTAAACACTTACCTCCTACTCCCGGCCTCCTTGGACCGATGCTACTATCAATTTGAAGACATCCGCAATGAAGGCCCCGAATGGAACTAGTGACGGTATTAGGCATGTCTTGCAAGGCTCACCCTTCAGCAGAATCCAATGGATTCAGTGATGTAGTATGAGATCGGGAGCTCGGTGAACTTGCTTAGTGGAAACCTTGTCAGACTCGCAGGATTGTTAATTTAGTTGGTCCAGGGGTTCTTTGTTTTTTTTTTCATTGGCCCGCGGTACATTCTGACAATACTAAAGTAAACAAAAAAATGTAAGAATCAACATGACTTAAGCAAAGAGTAAGAGAAAAAAGTTGGAATTCAAACAGAAAAGTAATTTGACAAGATTAACGTAATACGAGGAAAAAAATAACAATATATTAAGGTATTGCAATATTATGAGAAACAAAATAAAGTTGTCATTTTTGGACTATCTGGTTGGGAAAAAGTTATTGAAATAATTTGCAAAAAGAAAGCTTGAAAAAACAGCAGGAATGGAAAATGTCTAATATTACGAAAATAAAGTCAAAATATTAAGAAAAAGTCACCTTGAAACAAAAAAAGTCCCAATTTTACAGGACTAAACTTGTAATATAAGAAAAAAGTCTTTTTAGTAGCACAGAGTAAAAATATATATATTTATATTATTTGAAATATATTTCAAAACAAAATAGTTTTTAAAAAGTACAATAATTTGTAAAAAGTAAGAATTACACAAAGAAAATATACAAGACATCAGTTAAAATACCCTCCGTGAATCACCACCTTATTGTGCTGGAGGGATTTGAGTGCCCAAGTGATCCTAGGAGCTATGTTGTCGGGGGCTTTATGCCCTTGGTAGGGTCTCCCAAGGCAAACAGGTTCTAGGTGACGGGCCAGACTAAGAGTGATTCAGAAGACCCCTATGAAGAAGATCAAGAGGAGTGACCGCACTTTGCCCAGACGTGGGATACCGGGGCCTCACCCTGGAGCCAGGCCGGGCCTACCCTGAAGAAGCAACACAGGAACTCCCCCCCGCAGACCCACCACCTGCAGGGGCAAGCATATGGGTTCGGTGCTGTGTGATTTGGGCAGTGGTCGAGGGCGGGTGTCAGGGCGACCTGGTCTTCGGCAGCCAAATCTGGTTCTTGGGACATGGAATGTCACTTCTCTGGTGGGGAAGGAGCCCGAGCTTGTGGAAGAGGCGGAGACATTCCGACTGGATATAGTCAGACTCAACTCAACCCACAGTTTGGGCTCTGGAACCAAATTCCTTGAGAGGGGCTGGACCTTGTTCTTCTGTGGAGTTGCTGCAGGGGAGAGGCGGCGAGCTGGTGTGGGCTTATTATTATCTCCCCGGCTTGGTGCCTCTGTGCAGGAGTCATCCCCAGTAAACGAGAGAGTTATTTCATTACGCCTTAGGGCTGGGAAAAGGGTCCTGACTGTGGTTTGCGCGTACGCGCCAAATGGCATAGTATCCAGCCTTCTTGGAGTCTATCAGAGGGGTTCTGGAGAGCACCCCAGCTGGTGACTCCATAGTTCTACTGGGAGACTTCAACGCCAATGTGGGCAATGACAGTGTGACTTCGAGCGGCGTAGTTGGGAGGAACGGCCTCCCTGACCTGAACTCGTGCGGTGTGTTGTTGCTGGACTTCTGTGCAAATCACAGTTTGTCCATAACAAACACCATGTTACAACATAAGGATGTCCATAAGTGCACTTGGCACCAGGACACCCTAGGTCGCAGGTCTATGATCGACTTTGTGGTCGTATCATCAGACCTGCGTCCGCATGTTCTGGACACGCGGGTGAAGAGAGGGGCTGAGCTGTCAACTGACCACCACCTGGTGATGAGTTGGATTAGATGGCGGGGAAGGATGCCGGACAGACCTGGCAGACCCAAACGCGTAGTGAGGGTGTGCTGGGAACGTCTGGCAGAATCTCCCGTTCGTCGAGTCTTCAACTCTCATCTCCGGCAGAGCTTCGCCTGCATTTCGAGGGAGGACCGGGATATTGAGTCCGAATGGGCCGTATTCCGTGCCTCTATTGCTGAGGCAGCCAGTTGTGGTTGCGGCCGCAAGGTGGTCGGTGCCAGTCGTGGTGGCAAGCCCCGAACCCGATGGTGGACACCGGGGGTTAGGGCTGCCGTCAAGCTGAAAAAGGAGTCCTATCGAGCATGGATGGCTTGCGGGACTCCCGAAGCAGCTGACAGGTACCGGCAGGCCAAGCGGCACGCGGCTTCGGCGGTGGTCGAGGCAAAAACTCGGGTGTGGGAGGAGTTCGGTGAGGCTATGGAGCACGACTTTCGGTCGGCCTCGAAGAGGTTCTGGCAAACCGTCCGACACCTCAGAAAGGGGAAGCAGCCCCCAGTTCACACTGTTTACAGTGCGGACGGGGGCTTGCTGACCACGACTGTGGATATAGTTGGTCGGTGGAAGGAATACTTCGAGGCCCTTCTCAATCCCACTGACATGCCTTCCATAGAGGAAGCAGAGTCTGAGGATACGTACGTGGACAGTTCTATCACCGTGGCTGAGGTAATTGGGGTAGTCAAATCACTCCCCAGTGGCAAGGCTCCGGGGGTAGACGAGTTCCGCTCAGAATTTCTCAAGGCTCTGGATGTTGGAGGACTGTGTTGGTTGACACGCCTCTACAACATTGCATGGAAGTCAGGAACAGTACCTCTGGACTGGCAGACCGGGGTGGTGGTCCCCATTTTTAAAAAGGGTGACCGGAGGGTGTGTTCCAACTATAGGGGGATCACACTCCTCAGCCTTCCTGGGAAAGTCTACTCCAGGGTGCTGGAGAGAAGGGTACGACCGTTAGTCGAACCTCGGTTAGAGGAGCTGCAATGTGGTTTTCGTCCCGGTCGCGGAACACTGGACCAGCTCTACACCCTTGCAAGGGTACTCGAGGGTATGTGGGAGTTTGCCCAACCAGTCTACATGTGCTTTGTAGACCTGGAAAAGGCATTCGACCGTGTCCCTCGTGGTGTCCTGTGGGGGGTGCTCCGGGAGTACGGGATTGATGGTCCGCTTCTACGTGCCATTCGGTCCTTGTACAATCGAAGCAGGAGCCTGGTTGGCATTGCCAGCAGTAAGTCGAGCTTGTTTCCGGTGAACGTTGGCCTCCGCCAAGGCTGCCCTTTGTCACCGATTCTGTTCATAATCTTTATGGACAGAATTTCTAGGTGCAGTCAAGGCGTTGAGGGAATCCAGCTTGGTGACCTTAGGATCTCGTCTCTGCTCTTTGCAGACGATGTGGTCCTTATGGCCTCATCAGGCTGTGACATTTAGTGTTTACTGGAGCGGTTTGCAGCTGAGTGTGAAGCTTCTGGGATGAGACTCAGCACCTCCAAATCCGAGGCCATGGTTCTCAGTCGGAAACGGGTGGACTGTACCTTCGGGTTGGGAGTGAGGTCTTGCCTCAGGTGGAGGAGTTCAAGTATCTCGGGTTCTTGTTCACGAGTGAGGGAAGGTTGGAGCGTGAGGTCGACAGACGGAAGGCAAAGCTCTCTGTTTACGGATCGATCTACGTTCCCACCCTCACCTATGGTCATGAGTTAATGGTCATGACCGAAAGAACAAGATCGCCGATACAAGCGGCGGAAATGAGTTTCCTCCGTAAGGTGGCTGGACTCACCCTAAAAGATGGGTGAGAGGTGATCTGCTGAGGTGAGAGGGTGAGGAGCTCGGCCATCCGGGAGGAGCTCAGAGTAGAGCCGCTGCTCCTTCACATCGAGAGGACCCAGTTGAGGTGGCTCGGGCATCTAATCCGGATGCCTCCCGGGCGGCTCCCTGGTGAGGTGTTTCGGGGAGAAGGCCCCGGGGAAGACCTAGGACAGGCTGGAGGGACTATGTCTCACAGCTGGCCTGGGTACGCCTCTGTCTCCTCCCGGTGGAGCTGGAAGAGGTCGCCGGAGACCGGGAAGTCTGGACTTCCCTACTGAAACTGCTGTCTCCGCTGACCCGGACAAGCGGAGGAAAATGGAATGGAAAAAGTTAAAATAGATGGAAAGCGTAAAAAGCAGAAGAAATGGGAAACACAGCTGCAATTTTATGAAAATGAAGTCAAAATATTGAGAAATAAGTTCTATTCTAAATAGGTTGCGATTTTATGACAACAAACTTGTAATACTATGTGGGAAAATAATTCAACGTATCACCGATATGTAACACTAGCTTCAAAAAGAAGCCTGCCACAATCACAAGCAGTGATTGGCCCCACAAGCAGACGCTCCAAAGCCAGATTTTGCAGCCTAAAGTAAGCCAAGATAAACGCATCGCTGGCCAGGCATCGTTTCGGGAAAAAAAGAGGACGGTAATTGGCGTGGTAGCACGCGTAAAAATGTCAACATATACACTCTGTGTACCCTTAGAACCTGACTGGAGTGATTCGATTGCACCCTGAGGTGTCAGAATGTAAAAGAGTTAAAAAGACAAGAGAGCACACTGCAACTTCACCCCCTTATCCATCACTTCCTCCCGTCTCCGATTGCAGCACGCTGACCAAGCATGCGTTCCCCTGCTTCAGCACTTGGCCGTGCCTTTCCTTATGAAGAGCCCATTGTGCTGCAACCCACTTTCCTCGCAGGTGATTCATAGTCTGTCAGGCCCGACCTGAAGTGTACACAGCAGAGGGAGACGCTCAAATGACAGTCTTGTTCACGTCTTTGCTCAGACAAAAGGAAAGCAAAGCCCGGGGAGGTGCCTGGGGCCACAACAGCCACACTTGACAAGTTTTTGTTTTGTTTTTCGCTTATCAGGGCCTGCAGTGATGGGATGTGGATAAAAGCCAGGCTGAGTTCAGAACTGATGGTGCAATATTTACACTGATGTGAAGCTGCTTACTCTTAATTTTGGTACTGAAAGCTCAAAATTAAAAGTAAAAAAGATGTGAAATTACAAAATAAACTTTAGGCAAAAGTTACATAAAAGAAAGTTATAATTTTACAGGGATAAAATTTAAGAAGTTGGGGGGGAATAAAACAGCAAAATTTGAAAAAACATGTAATTTTACAAGAAGCCAAAGGGAAGTTGTATTCTTGTAACAAAAAAGTAAAATTGCAACTTTTTTTTTTTAAGAATACAACTTCCAAGAATAAAATTCTAAAATTATGAAGAGAAATTTCATTTTCGTACTACAGAGTTGAAATACTGCAGACATTTTTGTAATTTATATTTATATTTAAAAAGTCCTTTATGAATTTTTAAATTTTAATTTACATTTTGAATTCGGCATTCATTCATTCATTTTCTATACTGCTTATCATTAGGGTCGCGGGTATGCTGGAGCCTATGCCAGCTGACTTTGGGCGGGGGACACCCTGGACTGGTCGCCAGTCAATCTCAGGGCTGACATTTTGGGAAAATTATAGTTAAAAGGTATAACAAACATACTAACAGTCAAAATATTATTATTACATATGATGGGAATAATTACAAAAAGGAAATTATAAATAAAGTTAAAAATAAAATAAAAAAAAACAGCTGAATTGGAAATAAAGCAATTTCACAAAAATGAAATAAAAATATTGAGTGAAAATAGTATTTCAAAAAGCAAAAGGCCTAATTTTATAAGAATGAAATTATAATATTAGGAAAAACTGTCATTTTTAAAAGACATAATATAAAGAGAAAAAATAAAATAAAGATGGGATTTTGGGAAAGTTTGAGAAACAAGTTAAACATGGGAATAAAGTCAAAAATTATGGGAATACAGTAATATCAGAATAATTTTTGGAAAAATCCTTTTAGGAAAAGTAGATATTAGCTTTCTTGAAATATACCTAAAAATACATATAAAAATATAATACAAAGGTTATTTAAGAGAAAGAAAAAAAACAGCAAAAATGTAAAAAACAAGAACTTCAAAATAATGGTAGTATTGTGTTTTTTCACCTACGCTATGTCACAACGCTGAGATGCATTTTTTAAAAATACACATAACTTTGTAGCATACTTTACAAAATAAACAAAGTGGCAAAGTTGCATTTTCCAGTGTATATATTTTTATATAAATATATATAGAGAGATATAATTATATATATCTATATCTATATATATCTATATATATCTATATCTATATCTATATGTTGTATTTTTTCTTGTATTGCGCATTCCAATGCAGTAGAGCACAAACCTCACCAAGTGTAGTAATACCTAAACAATCTTCATCTCACAATAACAATAACCACGTTTTGCAGCTGGGATGTTATTGTTGTGGTCTTCTCTGCAGTTACGGTTTGTTGTCCATCCATATGAATGGACCCATTTGCCCGATGGCGCCACTCGAGTTAAAGGATCATTTTGACAATTCCAACCATTAAGTACCGCATTTGGCCATTTCAGAGTATTTTCCTGTCATGCTATATACATGATAAATGTACACAGAAGTCCATCCACTTTCTTACACGAGGTCTTTACAAAAACACACCGCTGCCTTTTAGTCGTTGAACGTATGAACCCTTGTAGGGTTGTTATTTTACATATATGATTAAATGGACCTCCTGCTTTCATATTCCGCTGTGCTACCTCACCGGGGACGCAGTGCGGATATTGAACAGTCATGGAAGTGAGAGGACAGAGGAATGGAGTGCGTCTGGACTCCCTCACAGAAACCCCTGCAAACTGTTTAGTTGACTCACTGAATGACGCAGGCTCCCGGCATACTTGTGCTTACTTCCTGGAAGTCCAGCGCGAGTAGCTGCCTTGAAACCATCGAGACGGAGGCCATAGCGCGACTCGCCAAGTCACGGAAACTTTGAAAAGCACACGATGACTCCTCGCTGACGTCCAAAAATGAAACATCTGGACCGGAGTGTGTGTCACTATGACTTTTGACTTTCAGCGAGAAGAAAGCTTACTGGAAACATTTTGGTCAAGGAGAAGGAAGGGGATTTTTTTGGAAAGTAGAAGTAAAACCCAACTGTTGCACTGCAAGGTCCTCTAAAAACCACATTTACTGGTAATGTGTAATATCACGCATACGCATCCTTTACAGCACACACAACAGTATCAGTACTTACAGCCCGCTATTCCCACCTTACATGACTTTTCACTAACGGATGCGGAAAATCCATTTAAAATGACACATGATTAGTCAACGGATGCCCTGCCTCGGTTTTTCATAGCATTACCATTTACTTACAGTAGCAAGTGAAAAAAGCCCGCATTTTCCAAGATAGTGACTATGGGGCATTGGGTGAACCGGGCCAATGATTTACTCCACCATAAGGCACTCATGTTCAGTGTTCGTCATATGTTAACATTGTAGAAAAGGGGCCATGCCGAGAAGCAACAGGAAAACTAGCTGGGGCTGGCTCAACACCGTGGGGGTCCAGTGGCCAAGAGAGATATTGGCAGGTTACGGTTGAGGAGGTACATGAAAGAGTGAGGCAAAAGAAGTTAAAACAGTAGGGTACATTGGAAAAGCAGAAGAAGAAAGTCTTGCCAGGAGATGGAGAAGGAACTAGCAGACCATACCAAGAAGCTAGCAGAGCAGTTCCGCGGCCGTACACTAAAGAAATGCCGTGAACTGGCATTGGCAGAGAGAAACTTGATTCCTAGGCCCAGAAACTCTGGAGCGCGAAAGGTTAGGGCATTCAACCACGCTGGAATGTTTGTGTCTCCAACTGAGATTCAGCAGCCCAAGAAGCAAGAAAACTTGAGTGACAAGCTGCAACCGAGTGCAAGAGTCACCATTGCACCGTCTTGGTTTACAGACTTGTGGGCAATGAAGTGGGTGCCAAACTTCTTACAAGTATCAGAGGGACCTCTGGCAGCAGGAAACCCAACAACACGCCCTTGCATTCAAGGAAAAGGATGTTGCATCTTTCCCTCGGAGTGACGTGCCGAAGAAGCTACATCAAACTTGAAAGGCTGGGAAAACTGCAAGGACAACCAACAGCAACATATTCCCCCGCAACCCTGACAGTTGGTACATCGAATCTTCTTGTCTTATCACTCAACTTCCATGATGGGCGGTATGACAGTATTTAGTGCATTTGCTGTTGACTTGTACGTTCTTTCCTGGAAGTCCCTTTTTCCTCATCTACTATGGACATAACCATCAAACCTACTAGAGCCCATAATTTTTTCAATAAAAACAGCATCCCTGATTTTTCTTCCACAGTCACCAGGAGGTCCAAACGGCAGCCAAACACATCGCCTACTTTTCGTAGCATCAAACTGTTCAGTAGAAAGGTACTGATCAAAGTGTACCAAGAACCGGTAAAGAACGTGACAACATGTTAGCGTGGTTAACGCCATGCATGCATGCAACACACTATTCCAGCTTTCCTATTGGCCCAAAAGGTACACAAATGATAATATAAACGCAAACACTGTGATGGACTTGAGACCTAGCACTCGTTTAAGAAACCAACCCAAAAAGTTTGGCATTGGGTAAGGATTGTTTTCCACACTTGTGCACTTGTACTTGGGGAGGCATCCTGTTTATGTGTCTGTGACTGCTCCGGAGGGGATGAAGGCTGCACGGCCGAGCTGCGGATCAACAGCTGGGAATGGCCTCTCGGTCGGACGAGACATGCCGTTCCGATGACAAATACCCGTAGAGCAACAGTAACATGTGTCTCCCAATCCTACAAGTCCAAACCACCCCCACCACCCCAGCACGCAGTGCTGTGTACTTAATGAATAGCACACTTTAGGCCGCAGGTTTTTTTTATTTTGTCGGAACAGTGAGTGGAGGGGAAAAACAGCCCCTGGTGACCTCAGAGGGCTATCTGAGATAATAAATCCATGACCCTAAGTTCCGGATTGCTTTGGGCAAGGTCGAGGTGGCAAATATCCCACTTCCACAATATCAGATGTTAACGTTAATTCATTTTAGGCATTGTGTAAGAGCGCAGGAATGTCTTCTCTCTAGCTCGCTCTCTCTGCGGCCCCGTCCCGTCCAGGGCCGGAGGAATCTGTTGAAAACGTGTGGCAGCTGTGGAAGTTGGCCGAGCCCCGGACGGTGGATGTATTAGATCTGGAGGAGATTCGGGGCAGAGGGGTTCACTGGTGTTTTGGTTTTGATCCTCTCTGTTTTTCCCTGATGTTTCCTACCCATGAAAGCATTTCTTTCAGATATTTCAGCTTTATTGTGAAACCTTTTGTACAGAAGCTCCTACTAAAATACTTATTCCTGATTAAAAAATAAACACAAGCAAAAAATATTTTGTTACGCAATACAATACTTCAATATTTGGGTGTGCCGTTTCCAGTCTTGGTCTGGAAGTCACTTTGTGAGTTAGAAATTCAAATGATTTTCCTTTTGCTGCTAATCGCCAAACTAAAAACAAGCTGTTGTATCTGAATACAGCGGAACCTCAGTTATCATTCATTCCTAAAGGTCTGATGAAACCACATTTTCAAACAGCCGGGGTTTGACTGTAAATGTGCCATGGATGCAAAGCGGTGCTGTTGCATAGCTTTTCATATGAAAGTTTTTCCATTTCCATACGGACGCTACAGACATTTCTTGACACCCTTGCTATGAGGTGTTCGGGCCGCCGTAATTTTGAGTATACCTTTGGAACACTGGAAAAGGGGTCAAATCGTGTTTGAAGCAAAAAGACGGCCTTGACATTTGAGAAAGTAGGTTTGGAGTCTTGCTATTAAGCATCGGGTGGCACAGGGCTTTTCAACATTAAGACATTCCTCCCCTATTTCATTGTGTGTTTAGTTGTCATGGGGCTCATGCGAGGACTCCAGGGATTGTGTAACAGCTAATGGTGTGGTTCCCCTCTTATACTGGATATGTAAATGCTGGAAGCAGTGGTAGCAGTTGTCAATGGCGCTGAGGGCTTGCAGCTCCAATGTGGCACACTGCCCAACCCGGCCTGCTGTCATGGTCAGTCCAAGAGGAAAAAAAAAAAAAAAAAAAGGGGCACACCTGCAAGAAGGAAGAGAGCCCNCCATCAGATAGTATTTCCCCCCCGCCAGGATGTATTGCACAGACAGAGGGTTCTTTGTTGCCCCCTGACCCTCTCGCACGGCTTTCACTTCTCAATTGTGGAGGTAATTTCAGAGCTGTGCCCCATGAGCATGCCCCCCTGCCAAAATCGTGCCCTGCAATCTGAAAGGCAAGGCTGCAGGGGCACCAGCACCCACTGATAGCATCGTGTCCCTGAACGAAAAGCTTAGCAGGGTTACTGGACACCTGCCGGTTCATTCAAATATGAAATGAACATGTCAAGGCCACACCGGAGGAACACAGCATGCCAGTTGGCTTATCATCACCTATCCAATTTCACCCAAGAATACATTTTCACCTATAGAAACACACAGGCAATGAGCCCCGCCACCACTGGGCCGGACTTGGGCCAGGACTCCTTGTATTACCTCCTTGCTGACCCCGTTGCACTTTGCCTTCTCCTTCCCATTAAGGATGCATTCCTGGCGCACCACACCCAGCATCATTGTAATGAAAATTCCAGTACCAATGCCAAAAGGATCCAGTTGCCCATAATCCTTTCGGGGGAGCATCACCTGATCCAGGGACAGTGGAGGCTAGGATTGCGGAGATGCCACCACAGATTGGCCCAGAATATTGGGGGTAGAAGGGCAGGAATGAACGTGAGATTAGTGACATTTAGCAGACGTCAGGAAGCCATCTGCTTAGCAAATACTTCAACACTGCTTTGATGAATCCAATACGGCCTTGCTGCTCGGTGGGACGGCCGTATGTGATTGCATTGTACAAAACAGTCTGTGTAAATGCATATCTTGGACCCTCGCTGTTTTCGCACACGAGTTTGTTTGGCTCTGTTGGCTCTAGCTTTGACAGTCAATCCAGCCTCACAACCTGCAGTGAAGCGACTAGTGTTTATGATGGTACCGGCAGGCTAGCAATGTGGGTTATGTAAACGCTGCTCGGAGAAACAGCTTCTCTAGCACGAGCCTGACAGCCAGGCTAAAGGTGCACTGGGATGTGTACACCTCAACTTCTCAACTTGTTTGCAAAGACTATAGAACCAATTTCCACAGAGCTTACAGTGCGTAAGTGACAGTACACAAAACCCAGGGAGACTGGTCTCTAAGAAGGGGCTGACCCAGATGAGGACCGTTTCTATAAACTCCTTCTAGTTTATAGACACCAAAGCATGTATTTTGATTGATTTTGAATTATATTTGTGGTGTACGTGTTTTTTCTTGATCCATTTGTGGAAGCAGCTAGCACTGCTAAGAGATATTTGGATTCTAAAATGCACCAAGCTGCTCCAGTTTCCAAAGGGAACCTGATACGGACATCACTGAAAAGCAGAACATGTAGTTTGGATGTGACTAGCAATGACACCTACTCTTGTTGTTACGCTCATATTCCTGGTGGCAGCCCACAGGCAAGATGGGTCAATGCCCTGCTCAAGGGCATCTGACCCAAGTAGTTGTGTAAGCCACAGCTGGATGCAACAAGCTCAAACCTGTTCTCTCTCACAGAACTCTCTCAGATTGGGAAACATTAAAGGGAGTCAAAAAAGCTTGAATGGCCTCACTCAACACCCCCTAGTGGAAAGAAAGTGTTATGGTCTATTTAAAGGTCTACTCCATGAACTTAAGGCAGTGGATGCTGGAATGCAGCAAACATATACGATTACTGCTTACGGATCCTGATGAGCCAAAACTTTGATTTAAAACGAGCGTTTCTGCACAAAGCGCGGAGGAAGCCGCTAATGAAAACCTGGCAGAGGCGAACCCTCCCATTTATATCATACATGAGCTTTTGATTTACGGCATTAAAACATGCTACAATTGCATTACTATTTACCTTTCCATATCCAATCGCAGAGGCTGGTTGCCATGGGGTTTCAGTCATATCCAGCCCAGCCCCTTTGGCACACACTCTTATCTCTGTTTAAATATCCGGTTACTTCCCCCTCTGGTGCAGGCACACAGAGACATGTCATTAAGAGCAGTATCTCTCCTCAGCCCAGGCTTCCTTCCTGTACGCATGGTGACGGATTGATTTTCTCCGGTAGGGATCCTCTGCAAAAAAAAATATTCAGCCAAACCAGTTATTTAATCCGGTGTTGAGTTTTGACTTGGTTTTTTCTGGCTCAGAGGGAGACGAAAACAGCCAACTAAAAGTATTTCTCTTTTTATGCGTTTATTTCCAGAAAGCTTTTGAAGCCAAGTGTCATCACCCTAAAATAACTGGATGGAGTTTATCGTCATGGCTCAGAGTTTATTAGCACATGAATGAAGTGGAGCTGGGAAGGCAGAATTAAGTCATGTGTACCTCCAAGCAGGAAATTGCACAATTGTTCAGATGAAGCTTGAATTCAAGATTTTTTTTGTTTTAATGGTGATTAAAACCAGTGAGGGAGCACAAAAACTACTTCCACGTTCACCATATTTGGAGATGCTATTTTAAGTTGCTCCTTGGGTTTGTTACACCATGTTGCATTCCCAATCATCTTGATTATCACTTATACCCTCCCATGTCTATTGATGTAGTGAAGCGTCATGAATACTGATGCAATCACTTCATGACAAGTCTGGTAGCTGTATGATTTAAGTCAAGGGTTACCCATATTACGGCACCGGCTCTCCGGGGCAGCCCTTGGTACCCACAGGGGTCAGATCTGAGCCTGTGTTTTTGTCCTCCTCATCGATTGCAGCCGTACATTCCCGCTTTTCTTCGCTGCTTGTAAATACACTGCCTTGATTTGTCATTTCTGGTCCTGTGAGGGTGCATACTTCATCGAAAAGGGGCTTCCTTTTCAATCTTTGACAAAGCGCCCGCTCACAGCACACAAATGTCTGTACAGCTGACTGTGGTGTACCCGTACCGGAGTGGATACCTCATAGGAACACATTCATCTTGAGGTATCAAATGTTCTGTCAGCACCTTGGCTGTCCCACATGTTCCACTCCGATCGTGTTACACAGAGAGAGGTTTTGAGCAGTTCTCGCACGTCTTTATCGTAAAATGTTCGCCCATCGTACAGATGCCCCGGTGCTGAACTCTTTGGGAGAGTAAACAGTGGGGGTGGCTATGCAGGCCTTTCCTTCTCTTTCAGCTGCACTAATGATGTTGTGGTGGACCACAGCTGTTTCTTCATAGCAGGTGTGCACCAGGAGCCACAGAGGACTTCGCTCGGCCCGGATCAGAGAAATGCCAAGAACAAGACAAGGGGCGCACAGTGAGGCAGGCCCGAGAAACAAATATCCACCAGAGATGCAGCTCCCGGAAAGATGGACACATTATTCAAAAATGTTCCCTTTGACACCGGGACACCGGCATGAGGAGTACAATGACGTTGGTGCGGCGCCTTCCAGAATTCCGTAGCTTGACTCATTTGAAATGTTCATGCTGTATTTAGCAAAAAATCTCATACGAGAACTCGGCAGGAGTCCCTTTTCAGGGGACGAGGTGCAGGCGCCGCGTCCTAAAAATACATGGCGCTGATCCATAAGGAAAGACAAGGCTCAAAGATCATTTCCTGTTTGGAATTTGCCTGGATGAGGAGAGGAAACAGGACATGCGCAAGAACTATTTACTGCATAGATCAGAGAAGATCATACTGGAGTCTATTTAGGGTAGTACATCCTGGATTCAAACGATTACACACCCACCACTGACTCATCTTTATATGTTTTTTTGATTAGGCCCTGTCTGCCCGGCCGTCGTACACTGTATGGTTTCTGGCCATTCAATAGCAACAAGAGGATCTGAATTCTTTTTCGAACATTAATGAAAGGACTAGCAGGGAACGAGCGTATACATCTACCATCTGCAAACTCCAGCATGAGTTCAGCATTTTAACTATCCAACCAACAACATTTACCACTTGATATCATGGTCAAATGAAGCAGGATCTTTGGATACCTCTGTAGTGTAGAAGTGAGGGCAGAGTGAGACCTCTGCGCTGTCTCGCCTAGCACCTCAAGCTAATATTAAAGCAGAGACCATACGTGGTAAATATTAGCTTTTCTCTCACCGTGTTGACTGTGTGCTTTTCCACACACACACACACGCACGCACACAGAACAAAGGTCTGCCATACTGCACACCCACCAGGCAACTGTGATGGGCTGACCGAAGCAGAGGTGGTGATCATTGCTCAACGGCAGCGGCTTTTCATTGTGTGACTTATGATTACGCAGTTGAAAGGTCCCCACAGACCGGATGCGTGACAATGATATTAATGGGAGGCGGGAGGCTCAGTCTGCTGCTGCCGTGGATATGAGCGTTGGATCTATACGGCTTTATGGGAAAATTGACAAAATTTGTGTTCTTGTAATATCTTTACTGCTTGATGTCGCCTGCAGAGGAGTCAGGTTGTTGCTTGCAGGTGAACCTCTAAAGTCAAACGGTCCTCAAGTCGGACACGGACATCCCGACAGGTTCTATGAAGGAGTTTACGTTTCCACATCTACTCTTCCCCACCTATGTTACACAGGTGCATTCCCATAAACACACGGACTTGCCTGTATGCTCGGCTGCTTTGCCTACAGACCTGAGACAATCTGGCTTGGATAACTGAGGGAGCTGAGACATTTTTCCAGTTGAAAGACTTAAACCTGAAAGACACAACAGATGCTACAGCAAAAAGCTCCCAGAATATGCAGGGTCAGGGTTTGTCGTTATGTCACATGTCAACAAAGAGTCTCAGCATGCTTCCTAGCATACATTGCAGGGAAGATCAGGAAAATGAGAGGACCTATCAAACTGGCAATACGCCCTTCTACCCCCAACTTCCTCCCTGGTTTCTTCTCTTCCCCAATGTGGTTTGTCTTGGATGACTGATAAGAGACACAAAAATACTCTTTTCTATGCCGAAATGACTCACTTCCTTGCCAGGGCCTTGGTTGATGGATGTCCGCCAGGAGATACCCAGCTATTTATTGCCCTGTTTCCATCCCACAAGTGGAGAGCCTGGGAAGAAGTACTCTTTAGTGGTGACTGAACATGCATCCCTGTGCATACAAATCTACCTCCCGCCCCCAAAACATATCAACTCGGAGAAAACCCGAGGGTGATCAAGTACACACACTGGGACCTGGGTTTAAGCATCCGACAGGACCCAGAACAGGCGCTTGTTGTTTGTGCGTGACTTTAAGGTCTCAGTTTTCCCTGACATCCCTCCGGGAGTCGTGAAGATTTATGTCCCTGTTCCCGGCATTTTTTGAGAAAGAGAACAGACTCGCTCTTTTTCAGATGCACAAACACAGTCTTGTAAGCGGTCTCTCATGATAAAAACAGATATGGCCGAGGCTATATATCCGTAGCGCTGTATGATTTCAAACGCACATGTCCGCCACATATACCAGTCATCTTACATGACCATTACAGAAACTCTGTGCAAGCCGATGATAATACAGAGCTTGGCTTTAACTTTCACACCGATATTACTACCATACTGTAGGCAACATGTTTGCTATATTATACCTTTAGGAGGACCTGCAGCTGGATCAGAAAAGTAGGATGCCAGCAGGGGGTACTCTCGAGCAGTCCCAATGAGACACACAGTTGCATTTTTGGGTTAGGCAGCAAGCGCCATTGCAATGGTAAAATTCCACTTGGAAGTTATGTGCAATGTTACGCATTCTGTGCTATCAAAGTGTCAGTGAATCTGTGAACGCATGTGCGGCACTGCGCGTGTGAAGACAGCTACATCCGCTGATATTCTTCTAGCTACCTTTGCTGATATTCATTTCATATATTCATCCAGCAGATATCCAAATTGGATAGAGGTATTGGATCAGATTGAAAGTTAAAAAAAACAAATGGTGCATCCCTTGCCAAAATGAGTGCTTAGTACAAAAAATGTGTACATGTTGGCATGTCAGGAATGGCTCAGTAATTATGATACATCCTTGGAATAAATTGGCAATATAAGATAAAAACAAAAATGTTGTCAGCTGACCAAAATGCTACAACTGGGGCTCGGAAAACAGACAATCCAGTCCAGGTGAGGTAAAAGCATCTAAGTACACTTCTTTTATAGGGGATTAATGTAGCACACGCACACCATCAGCCATGCACTTAGCCCACAGAGTCAAATACAACGACACACAGGAAACATTCCTTTCAGGTCAAGTTCAGGCACATCCCCCTAATGGAGGGGTTTGCACTCTTATTCATGGCCCTTCTTTGGAAGATCACTGCTTTATAACTATCAGACGACTACTTGTTGGGCCCTCTTCTTTTTTTCCATTGCAGCACATTGTCTCTCCAGCATTGCCTTGGAACGCAAAGGATTGTGATTTAAATGGCTTTTGAGTACTCCTAATCCACCGGAGGCGCATAAATCACACAAAGGTAGCTCTGAAAGGCTCGGCGAATTCCACACAGCAAAAGAGGAAGTCTTAAATCAAGAGCTTTGCTTAAACAACAGCAAGGTGGCTTATCAATGGATTTTTCTCTATTGATCGCTGATGAGAGGAAATAACTAATACATGTGGACAAACTGAATTTACAGTTTTTGTTTCACGGTTTTCAACAATAAACTTGCCTACAAGAAATGACTTGGGAAACAAACTCAAGGCGCTTATCCCAAAAACCTTGCTCGGCTGTTTATTTGATCTTTGTACAGCATAGACACACAAGACGATGGTTCACAGGAAGGGTGTAGGCTGCGGGGAGGTTACACGGAAGAGTTCTTTCTTCCCAGTTATGGAAATCATCACATCCAATTTCCGCTCCTTGTACGATAAGATCAGTCCTGGATGAAAAAGAGACCTGGGACAGGAGGGGGTTAATTCGTTAGCAGGATGCTGTTTTGGTTTTTTTAACTCTGTCCTGAGGCCCGCAGTGACCCGCTGCCGGAAAGAGCCCAGCACATCTCCATGGCAACCCTACCAAGCTAGTTAGTTAGCAAAGCCTGACAGATGATCAACCATCAGTTTATTGAAGTCAGCTGACAAAGAAATATTTTTTTTTATGTGAGGAATACATCTTACTGCACTTTTGTCTTCAGGTCCCCAACTATCCCCATTACACCTTTAGTCCTAGTCCATATTACCTTTTGCCAATATAACCCAGTTTTGGACTCTGCGTGGAACTTAGTTCAGCCCAACCCAAGCTGTTGAGTACATGTTGATTTGTTTTGGGTGTGTCACAAAGGCAAACAAACACCCCGGAGCAGTGATTCTCAACTAGTGAGTCGGGACCCAAAAGTTGGTGGGGATCCATTGCGGGTGGGTCGTAGACGGCTTAACATATACAATATACAGCCAATGTCTGGCTTGGTTTTTTTATAATTTGTAAGTGCAATTGAGCAATGTTTTCGTCATTTTCATCCTCCTCTTCTGTGTTCAAAACCAGTTTCAGCCTTTGAAGATGGGCCTGAACAACAACAGTGGCCTTCTGAAGATTAGTTAGGATGCAAAACAATAAATTGTGTTGTCTGCATAACAATGACAAAGACCGTGTATATAGATGGAGAACAAAATGGGGCCTAACACCAACACCAAACCTTGTGGTACCCTCCTTGAGACCCTCATAAATGTTGAGGACCCTGCCATTTGGACACGCTGATCTACCAGATAATCTCTGAACCAAGAAACTGCATGATCGGATGAGCCCACTTTGTACAATGTATGCTTGAGGATAAAATGATCAGTGTCAAATGCCTTTGATTACTACACAAACTTTCTTTACATCCAGTGCTTCAATGAACCTTAAGGGCTGCAGATACAGTGCTATGTTTTTTCCTGAAGCCAGTTTGGATACTTGATAAGGTGCTGGTTTCCTCAAGCAAATGCGTGAATTGTTTGCTGACCAGTCTTGAAGACCTCAGGTAAATTGCACAGATTCAAAATTGGCCTGTGATTGTTCACAATTGCGGGATCTCCCCCTTTTAGCAGGGAAGGCAGACTTCCACATGCCTGGGACCTCGCTGTTAAGAAGACTTAGGTTATGCAAAAGGGCTGAGCAATGAAATCCGCAGCCAACTTAAAGTAGGTTTTAAACTGATCAGGAAGTTTGTTTGGGTCCAATTTAAACTCAAAGTGCAAAATATTAATAATGGAGAACAGAAAGAATGTCCAAAAAATATTTACATGCATATACATTTACAAATGAGCCAGAAAAAAAGGGTTTTAAGGCTAATTAGTTAAAAAAAAAAACATCAGCTCTGTAACTCCAGCTAGGCTCCTACCTGACTGAAAAGGACCTCCTATTGATCAACAGGTTCTGCAGCATTAAAAAATAAAGACAAAACAAATCGACAGGCATAACTGGACAATGATGCTGCTAACACGACTAACAAATCAAAGCAAAGAATAAAGTCACTTTGAGGCACTTGAGAAACATGTCACATCATGTGACCAACATGACACGCAAAATTGACATATTTGAACACCCAGGAAGCATTGCTGTGATTTTGATGATGAAACTGAATGGCAGAGGTAAGCGTGTGCATGTGTATGTGTGTGAGACGTGGACAGTAGAAGACAAACTTCCAAGCGTGTATCTTGGCATAACTTATCAGCGGGGACGAAGGGGAAAATTACGCCGCATATGTCGGTACGATTGGTATAGTACGACTGGGAAATGAGCGAGGAGAGCGAGTGTCATGTGTGCGTGTGCATCTTCTACATCCTACGGCCCCAAAAGGGGAGTACGCCATTTATAAAAAAAAAGAACAATTAGCACTCACGATTACGAGTGTGCTTGAACGCTTCACAGCACAAGGGCACGGAGCAGAAATGACGCAGCACAAAGTTGTTCACTGCTCCGTGTGCATCATTTGAAGAAATTCTTTGTTCCATCTTGAAGATTTTGTTCATATTGGTGCTCCAGGCCCTGTATGACGCAGCTGTGAAAACCTGACACTGAGTGGCCACTAAAATGAGGATTTGTCGTGACTTTTTGTACCTTACATGCTGCTTTGTCATTATAGTTAAACTTTCCTTTTCAATTTCAATTAATATGCAGATTTAAACCATAGACGCTCAAATTCAACCTTTTGAAATGGCAGGATGCCAAAATGAGACAGGAATAAAAGATATATAGGAGGATTCCTCATCAGTGCTCATGTCAAACTTTGTCAAAATGCGACCATGCAAAATACTACATTTTTGACCCAAAAGTACTGTAAGATTAATTAACCTTTTACTTATGTTTCATATTTCAAGTTATTAAGGTAAAAGGTATATGTTTTTTCAGCGTGCGGGAGTGGGGGGTACATGTCTTCAGTGCACTTTTCAAAAAAACACACACCATTTTGCATGTTTGATTTGTAATATTTGTTCGTAGTAAGAGCGTACTTTGAACCCAGAAATAGTTTTAAGACCACACAATCAATGCCATACTCACGTGGAACACCAATATTGACTGAATAATTGGCCTAAACAAACTGGACTATAGCTGTTTAACGCTCCATGTTCCAGCACAAACTGCTGTCATTCCAGAGGCTTTCAATGCACGGCTAGTTCATGTTTACCCAGAAAAAAATATGTAATTGCAGACTTCCCGCTAATAAACAGTTCCAGACCAAAATCCGCTCGTAACATTATTATTATCTTAAGTCTTGCGGGATCTCGGTCAGTTCATCTCGGCTTCCTCACACACACACACTCTTGCATGCATCTTGAAATAGACAGATGACAACTATTAAAAAAAAAAAAAAGTTGGCCAGTCGTATGAGATGAAGTCACTGACCACGGCCCACATAAGTTCAACTGCAACTTTGGCATGGAGCTCATACCTTCAATCTATTTAAAAGTCAAAAAATGCAAATGTTTGTCACTAAGCCGAGTAAGTGAAACCACAAAGTGTGGCAGAAAAGAAGTGATTAGCTTAGCTTAGCAGAAAGACTAGAAACAGCGTAAAAACCTTCTAATCCCAAAGTCAGCGACTGGAACATGGAGGAGGGCGGTAGAATCAGGGAAGAGGCCTTTTTTCGCCTTTCTCTCTCTCTCTCTGTGTGTGTGTGCGTGTGTGTGTGTGTGTGTGTGTGTGTGTGTGGGAAAAGGCATCCAACAAAACACACAAAAAAAAGAGGGGGCGTTGGTTGCGGTGCGGGGGAGCGTGCAGGCTGCCTCGCCGGCCTGAGCTCCACCCCTTCCTCCAAGAGCTAGGAGGCGGTCAAGAAGTGTGTATAAAGAGGAACTTTCATCGACACCCAACAGAGTGGGGACTTTTTGCATTGTCTCGCCTCCCGCATCGAGCTCCCCTTCTCCATGCCTCACCCCCTGCATCTCCTGTCTCCTTTCTCCAGGGACAAAGAATGCCCTGAATGCCTGGCGTCTCCCGCGGTGTCAAATAACTGGAGGATAGGTGCATAGAGATCGGGCGTCCAAGGAGACGGGGACGATGGAGTCACACAATCGTTGCAGACTTCATAATTACAAAATTCTAGCATCAACAACAAGGCTTTATAAATTAGAAATTGGACCTCAAGCTCCAAATAACTTAGTGTTAAAATTGAGGATTGCGTCAAATTTGTTTAGTGCTGCAGGCCATTGTTATGCTTAAGACGACAAAATGCTTCAATCTGGTATATATTCTGATTCATGACTTCTTGATCTAGCCAAGTCTGAAATCCTTTACGATGGTGAAATGCCGAAGCAGGCCTTCAAAAACATGTCTCATTTCTACAGTATAGTTGCCTGGAGTGTTTACCAAGACACATGGCGACCCTAATCGTGCGACACTAATTGCAGCAGGGCCTTTCAAGGCGTCAAAAATAGCAAAACCCCAAAACGGCCGCATTTGATCATCTATCAAACTGTCTGACGCTCTTTAAGAGGTAAAAGGAGTATGACTTCACTCATCATCCAAAGACCACAGCACAGAAGACGCTCTGCCTCCAATCGGAAAAGTTTGCCTTCCAATAGTTCTGTGATCACACGCCTAATATTTACCAGTCACACCATGTGGCGCTATACATCAAACCTGTAGGAAAATAATATACACATGAAAAAACAGCTGGAGTTGGAACTTCATGCAAACCAATGGATTTCAAACTGTAAACACGACAACAACAAAACAAAACCTGAATAATCTATGGACTTCCAGGATAGTCCAAAACAATACCAACATGTACAGGTCTGACGAAAACTGAAAGTTTCAAGCAATTTTTCATACAGCAATTATAGTAATACTATTTAGACTGACATGACTCATCCCAGTCCACATTCTCCTGATATTTTTTTTTAGTCTCCACAATGCATAGCAAAAGTAATTCCCCAATTTAAGTAAATCTGGGCTCAGACAGCAGGAGACGATGATTGTTCTATGGTTTGGTGTGTCACCTGCGTGTCTCTTCACAGCACCACATGTAGGGGTGCCTTGTGTATTATTACATTGGTTCCTAGTCAATTCCAGGTTCTTAAGGAAGTGCACCGAGGTCTGAGCTAAAATGCAGAGGGGATAGAGCCTTTTATGCAGCAGCACCTAAACTATGGAACGCACTGCCCCTGCACATTCGTCAAGCCCAGTCACAGTTTACTACTAAAACTCTTCTTAAAACCCATTTTTATTCCTTGGCTTTTAACCCAGTTTAAGATTCTGCACCTGTTTCATTGTGCTGTACAGTTTTATTAATGCGCTTTATAAATAAAGTTGAGTTGAGTTGTACAGGACACATCCGACCGGTAAGAGACCTTGGGCAAGACCCAGGACACATTGGAGAAACTACGTCTCTCGACTGGCTTGGGTTCTTCCGCCGGGAGGAGCTCGATGGAGAGGAAAGTCTCGGCTTCTCTGGTTAGCTTGCTGCACCCGCGACCCAACCTCGAATAAGCGCAGAAGGATGAATGGAAGTTTACTTTATTATACTTGTGCTTCACAGCTCCCACTCCATACTAGTGGGAAAAAATCTAAGTGGAGTCCATGAAATAAATACCACCATAAATTGTTTGAAGAAGCAAAAATAGCATGAGTCAATGCAGGCCTCAGCCACCGGGTGGCGCCTAGCACACCCCCCGCTGCTTTGAGTGCCATTTGGCCTCATACAGCAGCCTCACCACCAAGGCGGGATGAAAGTCGGGCTTTACAGCCACGACGGCCAGATAGGCATCAGGGGGAAAGTGGCGTAACCATGCAACAGCATGACAAGGCAGCATACGTCTACCGCACTCCAGCAGACCCCTTTCATCTGCTAATCAGAACCACTGCAGGCAACTGATAAATGTCGGACGTGTCAAACATTTTGGTGGACGTTTTTTCCGCAAGCCAGGGAAGGATTAACTCAATTCATGTGACAAAAGATGAGATTATTCCAATAAAAACAAACTTTGGTCTGAGGTTGTTGTGATCCAAACCACAGCAAGCACAAGACACGTGATGGACGTGTGGACGGAGCGGACATGTTTTTGCACCGACAAATAATAGGTCTTCATCTGCCCCCCTTTCTTTCTCTTCTAGCTGGAATTCCAGCGACAAGGAGGAAAAGGGAAAGTGGACAGGACAGTCCAGAGTCAGAAAATAAGCAAATAGTTCCACATGGTTTTTATGGGATTCAGCCTTGTTTTTCTGTCACATTTTGGGGGGGGGGAAAACTAGACTATCAGCAACGACTGCACCGTGCCTGTCATATGCACCTAACAGTTCAATGAAATGACTGGAAAATGCCCTTTGAACTCAGACACAGCCACAAATATACCATTTCTGTGAAGCGCAGAGCACACCAGACGTCATTTGGAGATACATGTCTACACAATGTTTCCCATACGGTCACATGCACATACAAACACGTTTAGCGCCGCCTGCTCACCCTTACTCACAAATACATCATCATGCAACTGGCGTGCCAGAGAATAAAACAGACAAGGGACTACAGTTGCCAACCTTGTCACCATGTTTAGTGAGGACTCAAACCCCTCTAGATGCTCAATCAAAAAAAAACGGTTTTGGAGACTCCGACGTGAATGCATGTATAACTCGTCTCAACAGGTCAGTAATTTTGTTTTTTTACACAATAATATTCCTCTTGGTCTGGACTCTTGGACGTGGGATTGAGTCAGTCGAGGCTGGCGTGATTTTGGCCCGTCAGTCACAGTCTGCAAGCAGAGCACAGTAGCACCTTTGCATGCTGCCGGGCCGCCTGTCAGCAGCCACATTAAGCCATTACACCGGCGTGCAAACTGCCCTCCTGGCCGCCCCACATCCGCCCTGGGATACACAGCATAATTAACGCCCCACTTCATACCCATCTCCCCTGGCAACTCCAATCACAGCAGCCAAATAGCTGGTGCTAATTCATTATGTTTGGTGGAGGGGGGAAGTTGGCCGCCTGTAATGACACCAATTCCGCTGACCTAAACGCTGTAATCGGACCTCTCGGTACACTGGCGAGGAAATGGCAGCAATTGAGGATCTTCCACTTCCTAGCAACCCTGGCCTACAATTTGCAAGAGGGGATATGCTTCGCATTACCTGTGCCCCACAGCTTGAAACGCTGCCTAATGAAGGCGAAATTGTACGAATTAAAGGCGACTGCGGGGGGAGCCAACAAACAGAAAAGTAGAAGCATGTGTGCCAAATGGGTTTTCTCGTTAATTCGCTCGGCTAGATTAGAGCAGACCGGAATCTGCCTGGCCGTGCAATCAGGAAAGACCAGAGGGGAAACAAACACAGGCTGCTTGTTTGCTCCCGGGGAGGGAAGGTGGAGCAGGGTCGGGTAGGGGAGGGTTGGAATCCTCCTTCTAAGAGCCGAGTCCAATATTTAACACCAAACTGCAAGGGTTGTTTTGCAAGCAAAACTGACCCGGGGCAGATAATATTAGAAAAGACTTTTAATGATGTGTTATACACTGCTGAGTTGCCAGATTTGGGGGAAGGGGGTGCGCCGAGCTGGCCAAAACCGGCTGTGAAAGAAAGTTCAGGCTAGCAAGGTAAATGTTTTCAAAAACTTCGACGTCTGATCCAGTGATAGGCTTCCACGTCGACATATTTGCATTTGGACAAGACAAAAGGCCCCCCGTGTGTTGGTCCCTTTGTGAAGCCAACCTTGACTTGAAAAAGGACACACACTGCACCCACATACTGATGTAAACCCGCATCTGCATACACTAAATGCACAACCCTAAACCCAGCAGCTGCGTGAGCCCCACCCTCGGCATTACCTCAACACGCTCTACAAAGCACAGGTTGGTCCCATTACGGCGCTGGAAGGCGTCCACGCTGCTATTGGTTGGCCTGGAATGAAAGCAAGAGGCTGTGCGTGTTTTAAAGCCTACCTTTGGGATGAGGTAGGGGATGCAGGCGCGCCAGTTGGTCAGGAGATAATGTTATCTGGCTGCTCTTCAGTCAGCCTTGACCGGTTGAAGGGGGCTCTGCGGGGCCAAAAAGCGTTCCATCGGCCGACTGGCGAGCAGCTGGAGAGCAGGAGGGTTCTTCTTTGGCCCCTTTGACCCCCAAATGATGCTTTATCATGTTAGGGAAAGTGCATGCTTTGTTTTTACTGGTGGTCAACTGCATGCAGGTATAATACAATAACAATTTCTCTCATGCTGGCATTCAATACTAATAACCTGTCAACACCAATGCAGATATTTTCAAAAAAACATATTTTTGTATGTCTTCTGGCCTTAAAACACAGTAATGGCATTGTGATGCTACTTCTTAACACGCCTCGTATGCACCTGGCACACCACAGAATAAGAAGATGTAGCAGGAGGGATCAGCGTTACTAACTTGGCAACTTTATTGCTGTATTTCCACTCCAGATTCTGACTTTTGCAACAACAAAAACACAGCACCTTTATAGGTTTTATTGGTGTCTTTGAGAGACATGAAAGCACACATCCCTCACCTAAATGAGCGGCTTCGTCTTGTAACATTGAAAAAAAAGACAAGCACCGAAGAAAATGCAATTGTATTTGTAAGTATATTTATTTGCTTTTCATCGTCCCTAAAAATGCATCATGCCGATAGATGACTATATACCCGTGCCAGGTCTGTGGGAGACACTATAAAATGTGGTGTAAAACACTGCCATTTTCATGTATTTTTACATTATTCACCAAATTTGCAACTGTATAAACAAATAATTACAATTTAATATAATTTTATTTTTTATTTTCATATCATTTTCAAATATTTTTAAATGAAATAAACCATTTATGTTGATCTGGGATGATCTGGGAACTGCTAATTGTGTATTGTTCCCTACATACTGCAAATAGATCATTTTATCCACCTAGATGGATAGTGGAAAAGAGGTGAAGGTTAGCATCAAGTTTCTAACTTCAGGAGCTGACGTGGAACCAAAGGTGTGGAAACATTGTAGATTGTGCATGAAGAAATGCAGCAGTGCAGTCTGAGAAATGGGTCAGCAAAGGCTGAGGAGCCCGGCGGCCACTTTTAACCCGCTTCAAGTCCCGTCACGTAAACAATGGCACTTCATGGGGAGAGGCTCGTCTTCCTTCCTGTCTCGCTTCCTGTCCATCGTTCTGCCTGACTTGGCAAACTCAATGCACCCCCCCCTCCCCGGCACCACCCCCACCCTCCACTTACACACTCCCATTGAGATCTCCCTCCCTCTTGAATCTGACAGCAAGGAGAGGAAGGGAAGAGGACAAAAGGAGAAATGATAAATGACTACAAAGCTACATGATTCCAGTGTGGAAGTGGAACACACCGAGTCAACAAGCGGGGCCTTTTGACATGTAGATGGCGCCGATGGGTGGTGGTGGATGTGGGCCTGACAGTTGTGAATGTTCTGTTTGGCACCTACAGTGCACTAAACTTTTAACCCCGCCCACGACCTCCAGTTCTTTCTCATGCGGGCCCTTGTGAGCAGATTGATGATAGCGCTGCACTTCCTCCTCAGGGAGCGTGACCTTTGCTGGAAGAATGGCTGACCGTTGATTAGCTTGAGTCATTACCATTCAAGGCGAGTGCTCGTTACTAGGCCTTCCGTGATGAAGTGCTGAATTACAATGTCAGCAAAAATATGCTCATGGCTGACTTCACTTGGAACATGCTAAACAAAGCTATATCACATGTAGCAGTACATACAAAACAAATGTATAAATAATGTATGAATGAAGTTGTCCTTTATTCAATACAATAGTCATGTATTTGGAAGTAATGTTCATTTAATTGCATGACAATAATAGCAGCAGCAGCGGAAATGTGCTGCACTGACGTTTTATTCTGCTAAATAAATAAAAGACAAGTTACTCGAATGTGAATTATTTAAATGTAAAATTCTTTATTACACTGTGCATCAGTTAGACGATAAAATAACAAGCTATTGTTTAATGCAGTGGAAATGTGCTGCTTTATGGAGTTTTTTTCTGCCCAATTAAGTAGGTACAAAACAAGCTGGTAATTTAAACGTAAAATAACTGATCAAATTGTCCAATAATTTAATAACATCATAAATAATATAACAATTGAATTATGTTATTGCATAACTATTATTGTTATTATTTTCATCATCAGAAGCAGCAGTGGAAATGTGCTGCATCATGGAGGGCTGTTTCCCCCTGCCCAATTCAATAAATACAAAGTTTATGAAATGTTAATTTATTTGAACGCAAAATTATTTCATAAACGATCCAATGATTCAATTATAAAAATTGTGTCATGACTTGATTGCCCGACTTATTCCCTCATTATTATTATATTTTACCCATATGCTTAAGAAATATATAGTATTATATAAATATTATTATTAGCAGGAAAATTGGCTGCATTATAGTTGTTTTCCCATATTAAATGAGCATAAAACAAGATCATAAAATGTAGTAGTAGTTCACGTTCAACTAAGAAAAATCATAAATGTTAAATTATTTTATTGCCTGACTGTATTATTTGGAGGGTTTTTTCGTGCCATAAGTAAATAAATAAATAAAAAGCCTACCGAAACAAACCAACATGGCTGAAAAGGAGCTTATTTTATCCTACCCCTTCTCCGTGACTCACCAATTCCTGCCCACTTGGCACCATTTTCTAACAGCTGCAAATTGCACGTACCAAAGTAGGTCAGGTATTGCCCCATAGGTGATATGGCGGCGGCTCGCGGGCCGCCTGTTGGAGACCCACAATGTGGCACATTCCTTGACCCGCCATTCAACTTTTAGGCGGCTGTAAAGTGTCACAGCGCGAGACTTCCCGAGCAATACAAGCGCCTCTTCTATCACGTTTCTAGGGGTAATTAGGTCAGAGGAACTCACCTGACCAGGTGGAGCTACGACGTCATGAAGTCCAACGATTAGTTGACGTCACCAGCCTAGCGAGGGGGACAAATGATCATTTTGGTGCTAGTCCGCCATTACAATGCTACACGTGCATAGCGTTAGCACAGCGATGCTAACAGCCTCGCGAGGCGGTAGGGGGGATGGGGCGATATAAACGGTGCGACAACGTAAATGGATGACATAATATGCTTCCGAAATAAATTATACAACTAACTGACGACCAGCCCAACCACCGAGTTTGAGCTTTGAACAGCAAAACGTCCTGATTTGGAAAACTTGCTCACCATCCGCCTCCTTTAGGTTGCAGCTCTTCCTCGTTTGCTATGCAGTTTGTTTTGCTCACTGGCGCCCCCTCAGTGTGCGAGGCGCACCTGCAGCTCCAATGCAATACTGTACATTTTCGTCTCCTGATCTTCCTCGTTTGCTATGCAGCTTGTTTTGCTCACTGGCGCCCCCCTCAGTGTGCGAGGCGCACCTGCAGCTCCAATGCAATACTGTACATTTTCGTCTCCTGATCTTCCTCGTTTGCTATGCTGCTTGTTTTGCTCACTGGCGCCCCCCTCAGTGGGCGAGGCGCACCTGCAGCCCCAATGCAATACTGTACAAGAGCTCCTTAACTCTGTATTCATTATCATACTGCAATCTTGACACGGAAAGCTCGCATAGCGTCTAGCTGTTGCGTCCCAGCATTTAACAGCAGCATTGAACAGCGAAACGTCCTGATTTTTAAAATTTCGTCTCCTTCGGGTTGTGGATCTTCCTCGTTTGCTATGCAGTTTACTGGCTCATTAGCGCCCCCCTCAGTGTGCGAGGCGCACCTGCAGTTTCAATACAATGAAGCACAAGAGCTCTTTAACTCTGTATTTATTATCATCTTGACAGAAAAAACTTGGAAATCGTCTTTCTCCGTACTTACACCCGTATACTACTACAGTAAACTCCTGCTACAAAAGTTTTTTAAATGGGCTGGGTGGGGGTGTCACAGAGGGGTTTTTTTTCACTGCAGGCATGCAGTCGACCTTGAATGTTTCCTTTAAAGCTGCACCTGTATCGCACGCTGGGAGGAAGCGTGGAAGCTTGATGTGGGCGATGTGCACTCCACACCCCCCTCCCCGGGAAGTGAAAGAATTAGAGGAGCTTTGTTGTCGACGGCGCATATTTATTTGAAATACTTCTAAAGAAGACATGGTGACCTTGGCGTAACGTGTCTGATGTTCCTGTAAAGGCCAATTGAGCGTTTGATTGCGGCCAAACACGGACACGCTTATGAGCACGCGTCTCTGGCCTTTTCCTCGTAAAGACGAGGCGCTCGCTAGCAGACAGCTGCTTTCACTTTTTTTCTTGCTTTGCTCGCTGGCGCGCTCGCACTTTCCTTTGTTGGAACAAAGTGTTCCTCTTTTGATGCATCCTGAGTAATGGCGTGCGATTTGCAGGGGGAAAGGCGACGCGTTCCTTTCAACTTCTTCACACAGGCCTCCGCAGATGGAAGGCGCCTGGAACACATGCAGCAACATCTACCTTCCTATTTGGCTTTAGCATACAGTGCATGCCTAACTCGGCACGAGCATACCGAAACAGCTGATTGCATTGAGGCAGCGAGAGGCGGAATCCGGCACCTCCACTTCCTGGACATTTGCTACTGTTTGCTGCATAAAAGAGATGAATGTAGGGAATATAAGTGCCCCGTTTGTGATATACAATACAACAGCTGTTTGCAAAAGGCTGTCATTGCAATCAAAACGACAAGTCTTGATCAGCATATTATTATTTTTCATTTTCATTATCAGCAGTGGAAATCTGCTGCTTTGTTCAATTTTTGTTATTTTAATAAAAACCAAACAAGTACACAATAAAAACAACATTAAACTGTGAATATTATTATTAGTAGTAGTATTAGTATTAGTAGTATTGTGTGCTGTGTGTTATGGAATTTTTCTGCCCAATTAAAATAAATACAAAACAGGTCCATAAAATGGTAATGAATGAATTAATATGTAAAATCAATTTATTTATAAAATATCATCAGCAACGACGTAATTGGAATTCAATATGTTTTGCTAAATCAATGTTAATTCATTTTGTTAGCAAATGTGTTGTATCACTACATTCTTATTAATATTGTTGTTATTATTATTATTATTATATGAGCTGTTATGGTTTTTTGCAATACTAAATGCATATAAAAAAATTATTAATTTTATTTTTTACAATTAATTAATTAAATACGAAGAATTCATGTAAATATTATACATTGAATTATCATGTCATTATTTATAATTACTTTTAGTATTTATTTATCAATTAACTGGGTGAGATAATATGATAAGCATTGATCATATTGGAATATTGAATTACTGTATGTTGAATTCATGTACTGGAAAAACATTTTTTTCATCATCGACGTATCACCGGTGTGGCAAAATAAGGTCGTGGTTCTGGAGAGGTGATGGGAAAGTACAAACAGGAAGTGATGTACCATAATAAGAGAAAATGCGAGAACAGGGTAGGAAATGTGTGTCTTGTAAGGAGGCGGTGTGGTCAAGCTGTGGTGCGTTATGGAAAGGCATTCTCTAATAACACTACGCTCACAGGGTGCGAGGGGGACTGTAAGGTCCAATTTACCCCCCATAGACTCTTCATTTGCCACGTCGGAGGTTGGATTGTGTGGGAAATGACATTCCCAATACGGATGGATTGGGAACGGATCGGGAAAATCCTGATGGGTGTTTTGAGTACACTTATTTTCCTATCTGCTTGCTGGATGATAGAACTTCAAAGATCTCCAAGAAGATGAGTTGTGGTTGGGGGGGGATACAGTGTCCCAAGCCTGTAATTCCTTGACACATTTCTAGAAGCCCATGCTTGAGCGTAAGCCTAAAACCAACAACAGATAAGCTCCTCTGTGTCCTTTTGCTTTCATCTGGAGGGTGTGGAGGTGCTAGTCATGGGGGGTGGAGGTAAGCTTCCTGTCCTCGACCCCCCCAACCCTGCTCCGGATTTGGAGACCCTGGAGGGAGAACTAATCAGATGCAACCCTCCCTTTCAAAAACCAGCTCCCAAAAAATTAGTAAGGGTGATCTTTTACGGGTGGCAGAAAGTACGAGTCCAAACGGATCCCGGTCCAAACGGACGGGATCGATGCATGCAGGGTAACAGAAGTCGCAGTGACATGAGGTCACCTCCTTTATGGAGGTAATCAGAGTGTCCTTCCTGTCTATTTTCCCCTTTTCACACAACCCACTCCCAACGTGCAACAGGACACCGGGGGTTTTGTTGCGCCGTTAAAGCTCCACAAGGCAACGACACAAACAAACTAGACGGCAGCACAGGACGGAGGAGGAACGGGGAGGGGAAAAAAAGTGTTTACGTCGCAAAGTCACAATACAAACAATCCGCGGCGAGATTCCGCAGAGTTGTTTGGCAGCGGCGGTTGTAAATCTCCCTGAAGCAGCAGCAGCTTGTTGTGATATTTAGCAGGGGCATGCGGGTCATCTCCACTTCTGTGCGGAGCGCTGCAAACACTTCCTGTTCTGTGTGCAAATTCTTACAGCGCCTTTCCCGCAGCCTGCAAAAGCTGGCATGTTCACAGCTTTTCCCACTGCTGTCCCGTCTCAAACAGTCCCGGAAAATTCAAGCCGGAAAATGTCTTGCAATTTCCAGAGGTAGCTTTCGAGCTGTGACCCATTTCGCACGGCGTAAAAAATGCCTTTTCCCCATTGCTTTCTTCCAAAAGCCCCGATATGGAACAGTAAAGAAGAGGTTGATTTTCCGGCAATATTCCAGTGGGAGTTTTAGCGCTGTGTAACAGAGAACTGCCTCAAGGCTGTAGCCCTTTTCACGCAGCCCATAAAAGCTGGAATTTTCCCAGCTTTTTCCTCGAGTGGCAGAAGTCAACCCAGAAATGTTTCTGCAATCGAGTTTTAAAGCTGTGGCGTAAGCTTGCCTACTGCCAGTCGCCCCTTTCACACAACCCGTCAAACCCGGTGCTTCCCCGGCTTTTCCCCCCATGTTGTCCCGTTTCCAGGGCATCAATGTGCAACTGCGGGACGAGGTCGACCCAGCAATTTTCAGTGATAGCGTTGGAGCTGAGATAGAGCTTTGCCTTAAGCGTGTAGCCCCTTTCACACAGCTTGTAAAACCTGCCATTTCCCCCATGCGGCCATCCCGTTTCAATAGCACCAACATGGAATGGGAACCAGCAACTTTCTGGCTTCAGAGTTCATATCTGAGGTTTTACCTAAATTTACGACACAACCGTACTTCATACAAAGAATATCCTGAATGCCTGGAAACAAGGCCTGGAGTTAGCATTGGAATTAGCGACAGGGTCAAAACCAGCCGAACCCAAAGCCCAACAAAGGAACTAAAGATCTCAGGAAGATCTCATGTGAAGCGACCACACAGCGGATTCAAAGGTCTGCTGATAAGGTGACAGGATGGGGGGGGTTGAAGTGTGGGGGTCCATCAGTGGACCTCTTTGGAGGGTCGAAGGGCGAGCAAACCGGTAACTGTGAGGTTAACCGTCATCGCTGGCTGGCATTTTGGCAAGGGAGGGTTTGCAACTTCCACCCAGTGACTGATGAAAAAAGAAAGTCCCATATGACCCCCCCTTGCTCCCTATACCCCACCCCATTGCCCCCCAGCCGAGAAGAGCCGGACGGAACTAAAGCCCCCCATTGTTGTCCCCTCATACAGGATCACCAGACCCGGCAGTGGGAGAGGGATGTAAAGGGGGCAGAAAAGATGGTGATGGAGGGGGGAAGGGGTCTAGTTTGGCGTGTATGGGAGGGGGTAAGTGGGGGGGTCATCCCGCCCGCTCAAACAAATGGTGTGATAGGACTTGGCCCTATCTAATCAAGGGCAGGAGGTCACTTCCGAACAACTGGGCAATAAAAGATTATTTCCAGCCACACAACAGAGGAGCCGTTGGCTGGGGGATGGGGGGCAAGGGGAGGAGAGGAAGGAATGGAGGGCAGGGGTGGTGTGGGGGGAGGGGGTATGTGAGGGGAGGAAGTGAATTGAAAAAAGCCAGCAGACGGGAACCATCTGTCTGGATGCAAAGTCTAATCTCAGGGAAAAAAGCAGCAGAGGGAGAGGGGACAAAAGAGAGGGAAGGGGGGGGGGGCTAAAATCCTTCTTCTTCCTCACAAACAAATCCATCCTAACTGTCGTCCCTACCTGTGTGTGCGTGTGTGTGTTTGTTTTCCATTGCTTGACAAAATCAAAGGGAAAAGCGGAACAAAAATAGTTGTAGGGGGGCTGGAATGCTGCAAACGCACACCATCCACCCCCTAACCCCCCCAGGGGCCGTGGAAACAGGAACAAGGACGTGATCTTGTCAGTCAGGCCCTGAAGGATACTTGCCTTGCAACACCTTACTTTTCCTGCGGAATGCTACAGTTGTGTGTAGGGTACTTCAAGACAGCAGCATGGATGGACGAACAGGAAGATCAATGGATACCTAAACAGGCAAATGGACAAACAGACGGATACAGATAGATAACTTGGTCTGGACCATAGGACTGTCGAATGGTGGGTGGATGGATCAATATATTGACGTATAAATAGATAGATGGATGGATGGATGGATGGATGGAGGGATGGCCAAACAGATCGATACATAGATAATAGGCAGATGGATGACTGGAGAGAGAGATAGCTGGCCTAGTCTGGACCGTTGGGCGGATGGATGGTGGGCGGATGGAGTGACATATTGACGGATATATCGGGGATGGATGGACGGCTGGACGAACAGATAAATCAATAGATAAACAAGCAGATGGATGAACAGACGGACACAGATAGATAGCTTTGGTCTGGACGATTGGACGGACGGTGGATGGATATACAGACGTACAAATGGATGGATGAATAAACAAACCGCCAAATGCCGGATGGTTCGCCAGACAGACAAACAGATGGATAGGCGACTGGATGGACGGATTAGTGGGCCTGACAGGGCCTTTGACGCAAACGTCGCAGACAGGAAGCGAGGCATCACATACCGATGAGGTCATGGCGCTGATGAAACAGAGTCTTTGATCAACCAAGAGCAAATCTCCCAAATAACGAGCAAAAAAGGCTTGTTGTGATGAGACAGAGTTTTGTATTGATCCCACCCACCCCCCTTTATCCTCCTCATCATCATCCAAGTGGCCTCTGTCCGAATACCGGCAGACGGAGAGACAGGAAGCGGGAAAAGAATGTGCTATCAGGTGGCTGGCGAAGCTGCGTAGAGACATGAGCACTTCGAGCTGACACTAGAAAAAGGGCCACAATGAAACACCTCCATCTTGAATGGACCTCAACACCTGATAAAACACAGTCTGGTTCTTTATGGCTCCCCGGGACAAACCGTGGCACTCAGTGACAATCCAAACAGGAAACAGACAGTAGTGGTCTCCCAGTTTATAGGACACCTACTACTGGTTTTATACGACCACCACCACTACCACAGGAGACCACTACCAGGGCAGACCATGTCTAATTTGGATAAACGTGTACAAATACAAGAACAACTACAGTAAATATTGCTGTGGATAATATTATGAATAGTACATTACGTCCTCGTAATAGTTTAGTGGGGAATGTTAGAAACCAGTTCACTATGGCCCAGAATCTTAGTAAGAACCCACGTTAAAAAAAGTTTTCTTTTGTGTTTTGTACAGAATCCTACTCAATCGTAAATGTTTGTGACATACATTGGTATACTGGTTTTCTACCAGTAGCAGTGGCTCACTTTGTGTGTACAGAAGACTACCAAGGTGATGTTTTGCCCAACAAGGATGCGTTTCGGAAACTGTAAGACTTGACTTTTGGTATCAAACCTTCTCAAGTCCGATGTACAAAAACAGGTGATACGGTACCTTTTGCCGAGGAGTAGTATCAACATGAATACTTTATGAACACTCCAACTACAATGTTCTACTTACAGTACATTTTATACTACATTTTAGTATTTATATAGCAGCCATGTATAACTGTGTACTTTTTTTACATACATTTTTGTATTTGTTTTTATATAGTATTTATATATTTGTTTTTTATAGCATTTTTATAACATTTATATATAATACTTTTTTTAATCTTTACTCTTTGTTTGTATTTACAGTATGTATTTTTGATTCTTTTTGTGTTTATACCGTTTCAACAGCATTTATATATTTTATATTTGTTTCTAACATTTATAGTTTTTTCATTCTCTTTCTCGCTTCGTATATAAATATATATAATGTATTTGTTTTCATATACCGTGTTATGTAGTGCATGTTTCTTTGATTTTTTCATAGAGCATTTATATGTTTATTGTGTTTTTTCTTTTTTGTTTTTATGTAGCATTCTTCTTTCTGTCACGGTTTGCATTTGCGTTTATACAGAATTTTACGTGCTTTTACGTAACGCACTGACAGCATCCAAAGTCACGATGATCTTCCAGTCGCTTCGAGGCTGCGCAGGTGGACTGGATGTTGGACGTTTTGCCAAACACATCAGGGTGTTCGCGCAGCAGGTTTTCCAGAACCCAAACGTCTTTTGGGGTTTTTGCTGATCGTGATGGGAGTCTAGAACAGGCGGCGTTCCTCTCCAAAATCCCTCCACTTCCTCTGATTGCTTCTTTCTATTTATAAGCCTTGAGTGCGGGGGAGGGTGGGGGCCTAATGGGGACCATATGAGGAGTTGGAGGAAAGCTGAAGCAGCACAGTGGAGGACGAGCGGGAGAGAACATTCTGCTCCACTGTGCCCCGGCTCGGGAAAGAGACTGCCCCAGTAAGGACGTGCGGGTTGGAGGTTCCTCTGTGACTCACATGGTAGTCATGTGTGCGCCAAAACTCCAAATAGCATGACGTGGGTGTGCGGGGCTGCTAAATTTAACCTGCAACAGGCTGCAAAAGAGGGGGAGGACGTTGCATTTTTCTACCAGCACATGACTTCATCACAACTGTGAGTCACCTTTGACTTTGCCGAGTCGCGTCAGTCCCGACGTGACGACTCACACCAGGCAATCCCTCACGTGCTCGACATCTAGAAAGGGCTTATTCCACAAAAAATGCTTAAACGACGCAAAATTCCAGGGCTTTCGAGTTGTGTCACGAAGTGATGGCGCGTTAAGGTCAGGGGCATGGTGGAAACGGTCCAGTAAGATGTCAGCATAACGTCAACTAATGCTACTTCAGCTTCATTAGGTTCAAACTTCAGGTTCCTTCTTCTTTACTTTTCATTTTCGAATTTTCCCTGTCAGGGTTAGCTATAACAAGTCAATCACATGAATGAGTTTGCCTTAGTTTTTATGCCGGATGTGCTTCTTGATGCTACGACCACACTGAAAAGAGAAAAGTTGTATCTTTTCAAGAAAAACGTTGGATATTATTCAGTTATATAGCAAAGAAAAAGAAAACTAACCGTATTCTGTTATACTGATACCTGTATCACTACAACGTAATAAACAAGTAGAACTTCATTTTTGTAAATTCATGTTATTCTTGTAAGATTACATTTTGTTGAAAAAAAGCCCAAACATTTTTCTCAAACATATTTGTAGACGTTTGTGACATTATCTCCCCCCAAAAATATATTTTCTCAATGTTTTTCATAAGGTTCTGATTGTGGTCATATTTCTGTTTTTAACTTTCAGAACTGTTCTACAAATGTTGGTAATACACTGATTTGAAAATGAAATAGGACAGTGAAATACATAAAAGATTTTTAATTTTCCGTAAGTACTCATAAATTACTACTTGAAAGGAACTGAAATGTAAACGTTATATTGCAGTACTTTGAAATAGAAAAAGGAAAGTGAAAAAATATATATTTATTTTTTAGTATGTACTCCTTATATAAATAACTTTAAAAGAATTGCTATACAAATGTTGCTATTATATTGCATTAGTTTGAAAGGAAAATAGGAAAGTGAAAGTGAAAAAAAAGTCTTAAATTTCAGTAAGTATTCTGACAACTTTGAAGGAACTGTTATATTGATATACAAAATTGAATGTGAGATGGAAAGTGAAAGTGAAAAAAAAGTCTTAAATTTCAGTAAGGACTCTGACAACATTTAAGGAACTGTTACACCGATGTACAAAATTTAATATGAGATAAGTGAAATAGGAAAGTGAAAGTGAAAAAGAGAAAAAAAAGTCTTAAGTTTCAGTAAGTACTCTGACAACTTTGAAGTAACTGTTATAACGATGTACAAAATTGAATATGAGATAAGTGAAATAGGAAAGTGAAAGAGAAAAAAAAGTCTTAAACTTCAGTAAGTACTCTGACAACTTTGAAGTAACTGTTATAACGATGTACAAAATTGAATGTGAGATGTAAAGTGAAATAGGAAAGTGAAAGTGAAAAGAATAAAGATGTCTTATTGTTAACGCTGTCATCCAGGGGAGTCAAATGCGGCTCAAGTTGCATCTCTCTGANCCCCCCCCCCCCCCCCAGAAAAAAAGGGTGGGTGTGGTTGCATCTTTAAGTACAGGAGGCCCATTTGGTCTATATGGGCTAATTAATACAAAGTGCTGACAAAGCAAAAATACAACAAAAGTAACCTGATGCTTTTTTGTTTACTGTTTTAGCGGCGGCAACTGTTACCAACTTTTAAACAAACAATGAAACGATTAAAACACATTTTAGCGTTCCTTCCAAAAGACAAACCTGGGTCCTACAACGCTTTTGTGTTGTGGACTTCCTCGTTTGTGTTGGTATTTCTAGCTGACCAACCAACTTTCAAAGTGATGACCTCATCCCCTGGGGGCCGGTCGGGGGATGGGTGTCAGTTGGAGGCTGGGGGGGTCAACAGACCCAAGTGATAAATTCCCTGACAAAAAGAGGCGGACAAATGGGTGAGTGTGGCTGGAGAAAAAGGAAGAAGGGGAGGGGCGCCATAAAAACCCAGCATTGACGGCCGGCGTTTTATTATCTTTGAACAGGTGGCCCCCCAGGCCTCGTAAGGGTCGGGAGCGCCCGTGGACTTTGGGAGCATCCCGATCTGATTGCACTGGAGGACGTAAAAGCCGAGCTACTTCCTGTCAAACACGGCGCGGCGGCTCGCTGCCGGCAAAGACGCCAATGACCTTCGTTGTCAAGGCGACCGAGGAGCCCCCTCCCAGATTGGAAGCTTATGTCTGGGAAGCCAGCTGGCGTGCCGGGAAACCTCTTTCCCCGACGCCTTAAGAGCAGCGCTCCACCACTAGCTGACGGCTCGGGCTTTTGGCTCGATGGCTAGCGCTGCTCAACTGCAAAGAAAAGCAATCAAGACACCACACAGCGCTGGTTTTTTCCATTCGTTCATATATTTTCTGCATTAAAGTTAACATACTTTTCTTTTGTGCCACCCTTCCATTTTTTTCCACTAAGTATTTGATATTTTTTGTTATAGTCAGACATGAGTAAATTTAAGACTGTCTCTTGCAATAAATATTATAAAATAATAGAGCTTCACATAATAAATATATATTTTTTTTACAACAAAACAACACAAAAATGTTTTAACAGACATTTTTTCCTTTAAAAAAAAAAAAAGAAGCCAGAATTCCTTTTATGGGTGTTGTGTTTGAGCTTACAATGTACACACAAGAAATGACACCAAGGAAGAGGAACAGATGAAGACTAAATGAGATGGATGTGCTTTTGTTAAATGGGACACCAGCATTAAAAATGAAATAAAAAGACACCTGCTGGCTATGAACGCCAGGTAACAGCTACATCAGCCCCCTCAGAGGTGGTCCTTCACAGATTAGAAGACATCTAGCGGAGAAATGGCAGTTGAGAAGCGGGGATGGATGGGGGCGGAGGGGGGTTAAGGCAAACACTGGTGTGTAAAAACACGGTCCTGATCCAGAACAAGAAAAGAATTGAGTGGTTACTCCTTTGCTTGGCTCCTTGGGGGCTCGGAAGAGGGCAGACGGGCGGGAGGTGCTTGGAATGCTCGATAAACATTCTTGATATCGTCATTTATCGTCTGCGTAAAATCCACAGAAGACGGGAGGGTGGTGGGGGGAGGTGATCAGGAGGGCTTCTCCTGGTTCTGTGGGGCCCAGCTCTCCAGTTTGCAGTACACAGTGTTGGAGTTCTTGCAGCGGCAGCCGGGCCGGTTGACCCGGTCGTAGCAGCCCTGGCATGCCCTCAGGCAGCCCTTGACGGGCGGGTAGCACAGCAGGCAGGGGAAGAGTACCGACATTAATCCCATGCACAGGAAGCGCGAGCAGCAGTGCGAGTGCGACAGCGAGCAGGGGTGGTCGGCGCACGAGTCCCCCTCGTCGTCGTTGGAGCAGTGGTAGAAGATGCCCTTGACCAGGCACATGCAGGTGCCGTGCTCCAGCGCGCTCTCCGCCGAGCACAGGCACTGGCCGTTGCACGCCAGGCACGACGGCAGGGTCCTGGGCGCCGTGCACTCGCTACACTTGCACTTGCCGCAGCGCTCGCAGATGAACTGGTGCCCGGCGGCGGGCGACTCCAGAGCTCCCTTGGCAGGGCTGGGCAAGTCCTGTTTCCCTTTAAATGGAGCTTGGGGGACGTGGGGGCCCAGCTGAGGCTGGGCGAGCCCCTTGGGCTTGGGTTGAGTCCGCACGGGCCGCTGCGAGTTCAGTCTGGTGGGGGGTGAGCGTGCCAAGAGTCCCTGCTCAGAGGAGGCGCTGCTGTTGCTCCCCGAACTGGCAGCGCTACCCGTGCTTGTGGAGCGGCTGAGTCCTGGCACCCGGGACCCACCGCAATGCTGTCCCCCCACCACTCCGACATGGTGGTGGTGCCCAGACGGCCGGTGCTCATAGTTGTTGTTCACATTGACCAGGATGACCTCGTGAGTCCTCTCCTGTTTCTCGTGGGGTCTGGGTGGCATGCGGGGCACCGGGGGCCGCCGCGCCACCGAGGGCCCTTCCGTGTACTCGTTGCTGGAGCGGATGGCCTTGATTTGGTCCAGGGAGAGGATGGCGGCATGATGCTGGAACTCCCGCTCGTAATCCGACCTCCGGCGGCCCTCCAGGGAAGGCTGCTGGATCACCACTAATGAACCGCCGGGGCCATGTTGACTTTGGAGCTCCATCTGGGGGAATCACCACTTCCGACATTCACCGTGGACTTGGCATGCATCGGAGAACCTGCCGGGGGGGGGGGGCGCAGACGAAGAAGAAGAAGTCAAGCACACAGTTTTTAACATTCATCACAGCAAAGACGTCCTTCTTGTCAGCCACGCTTTTGAAAGTCCTTTTTTTAAGTACCTTTCCTCTCCCAATACGCACGTCGACTCCACTGAGGCCTACCAGCAAACACTTCCCCTCGGCATTTGCATTTCTATGACTAGTTAACATTTAAATGCAGCCCCGCCGCCGCAAAACCAGGACACGACTAAATGAGCGGCCTCACTTAGTATTCTATGACTTACACCCCCCAGAAGACGCTTTTCAGGGACCGGGAGCGAAAACAATCCCAACTTGGAGAAGAAGGTCTCTTGGAGGATTTCTGTGCATTACTTCTCTGCCCCCCCCCGTCCAGGCGAAGCGTTTTGTGGCAAATAAACGCCGTGGGCTGTGGCGTTTCCGCCGCGCCGCGGCGCTCGAACGCGCAGCAGTTCGCGGCGCCAAGCCTCGCATGCAAACAGAAATAAGTTATGAATGAAAACAAGCTCGGTGGGGGAGGGGCGCGCCAGACGCACGCACGCGTGGAAACTTGATCTCCGCGCAAAGTCACCCGAAAGCTTCCCGCGTGCGAACGCGAGGATGCGCGCAAAGGGAGCGAGCGCGCTTGCAAAAGGTGCGGTTTACCTGTAAGCTAGCGTCCAATCCATCGGGAAAAGCCCATCCCAGGAGGAAGCGCAGCCTGCTAATCCAAAGCGCCAGTATCCGTTTCCTTGCACTATTCCGACGTTTGGGCTCCGCTTGCAAAAAAAAGCCAGTAAATCCACAGCGGAGCTCACAAAAACCCCCAAACACGCACTTGTTCGGGTTTTTCTAGTGTGCAAGAAGCCCGAACCCCGACCAGGACCGAGCTCGGGTCGAGTCCCGAGTGAAGGAGTCCGCCAAGCGCGTGGAAAGGGAACGGGGCAGAAAGCTCGCGGAGGTTCGGTCCGACGTCGCTGGGCTCGTCAGGCTGCCTCCCGCTCGGCGCGGCTGCGCGGTGTGAATGGAAGACGCGGGGGGGCCGCGGTGTTTGCTGCCTAGGCCACGCCCCCTCGCCGAGGATACATGACATCCGCTCGTCATTCATTGGACACCCTGCGCGAGCGCGCGTCCAATGTGAGCGTGCGCGCACTTCCGCTCTTGTGGCTTAATGAAGAATGGCGTGACGCGCCGTGACGTCACACAGGACGCTTTCGGCCTGTTTTGGACCATTTTTGTTCGCCATTTTTGGTCAACTTGTACACTAATATATACCACATACCATATTTATACTACACACATATATATATGTAATATATATTATATATAAATATATATATGTAAACATATATATTTATACACAGTATACTGCACATTTACACTACATCTTCATAACATACTTTTATGCACTACTCCTTTATACTTAACATTTATATTACACATTAATACTACTCTTTTGCTCGACAAGATGACACTTTATTTATACTATACATTCATACTACAACTTTAAAGGTAACATTTATACTACATTTATACTATGCCTTTACACTTAACATTTATATTACACATTTATACTACTCTTTTGCTCCACAAGATGACACTTTATTTATACTATACATTCATACTACACATTTAAATGTAACATTTATACTACAGTTTTACTATGTCTTTATACTTAACATTTACATTAGTTATACTATGTCTCTATACTATACATTCATACTACACATTTAAATGTAACATTTATACTACAGTTTTACTATGTCTTTATACTTAACATTTACATTAGTTATACTATGTCTCTATACTATACATTCATACTACACATTTAAATGTAACATTTATACTACAGTTTTACTATGTCTTTATACTTAACATTTACATTAGTTATACTATGTCTCTATACTATACATTCATACTACACATTTAAATGTAACATTTATACTACAGTTTTACTATGTCTTTATACTTAACATTTACATTAGTTATACTATGTCTCTATACTATACATTCATACTACACATTTAAATGTAACATTTATACTACAGTTTTACTATGTCTTTATACTTAACATTTACATTAGTTATACTATGTCTCTATACTATACATTCATACTACACATTTAAATGTAACATTTATACTACAGTTTTACTATGTCTTTATACTTAACATTTACATTAGTTATACTATGTCTCTATACTATACATTCATACTACACATTTAAATGTAACATTTATACTACAGTTTTACTATGTCTTTATACTTAACATTTACATTAGTTATACTATGTCTCTATACTATACGTTCATACTACACATTTAAATGTAACATTTATACTACTCTTTTGCTCGACAAGATGACACTTTATTTATACTATAGGTTCATACTACACATTTTAATGTAACATTTATACTACAGTTGTACTACACATTTAAATGTAACATTTATTTACATTTACATTTATTTTACAGATTTATACTACACACTGACACTACACTTATATAACATGTTTCTATTACAAAAGTATACAAATAGACACTGCATATATACTTAACATTTATACTGTACAGGTTTCCAACAGTAGAAAAACAATACTCTTATTTGTCCATCCCTTTTCTATGCCGCTTAACTAATTAGGGTCGCTGGTATGCTGGAGCCTATCCCAGCTGACTTCGGGCTGAAAACAAAAACAAAAATCGGAATCACTTCTGCAATTTTACTCTGAAGTTAAAGAACATACAAATGTATTTAATGAAATAATACATAATATAATATAGATTTCAATAATATGGTGTAATACATTTAAAATATTTTAAATCAAATATGAATGTGTTATAAACATATAAAAGAACAAAAAACTAAACAGTAGGTAAGACAGAATTTTTTTTTAATGTAAAAAAAATAAATCTTAAGACAGAAATAAAAAAATTAAAGATTAAAAAAATTATAATTGTAGAAATAAAATCTGCGTCTGTTTTAAGACTTAATTAAAAAAATTAAAGAATATCAAATGTACTTATGTACTAAATTTAATACATTACATAATATACATGATATTTCAATAACACTATCATAAATGAAAAAGTATTTGAAATCAAGTATGAATAATTTGCAATAAACATGCGATAACAAAAACAAAAATGTTCATAAGACAGAAATTTAAAAAGTTTTTTTTTTTACAAAAAATTAAAAAGGTAAAAAAAATCTGCTCTAAAATGTTAAAGAATGCAAAAATATGAAATACATTAAATATATTTATATAATACATAACACTGCATAATAATTTCTTCAAAAGTAGTTGAAATAATACAGTAAGAATAATTTGTAATTATAAACATTTGTAATAATAAATTGTAGTTATTGTACTAAAAAAATAGAATTGCAGATAAGGCATAAAACTGAAACGTATATAAAGTGTGAATTTGTCAGATACACGGGCTGCCTTTTCCATTCTGCTGTTTATTGCTAGTGTTAAAAATGACAAGCTAAGCGGCTAAAAACACAGACATATGTTTATTACAGATGTTTATTACATGTTTATTACATCGTATACAATCGCAGCAGTGTGTGCGTGAGGCTCATGTACATGATGGCGGAAAGAACTGAAGACCTTCTCGTTTCAACATGATCACGATGATGGGCTTCTAAGAGGGCATCGGGAAGGAGGGGGCGGGGTCCTCGGCGGCGTTCCTCTGCTGGTAGGCGACGTACGAGCGCAGCAGAGAGTCGGGGACGCGCGGCGTGACCACGCCGAGGGCGCGCTCAAAATGTCTGACGTCCACGTGCTGAGCTTTCATGTCCTCCTGCAGGGCCAGGAGGGCCGCCTCTCTGCACACGGCCGTGATCTGGGACGGGAAGCACACGCACACACACACACACGCACGCACACACACACACACACACACACACACACACAAGGCCTGCTTAGTGACACGCTCATGCACAATACATGAAAGCTATCATGTCAAACAAAAGAAGAAACAGGATATGGTTTTCACACAAAAGTAGGCAAAAGCGACACATTTATTAGCACTAGAAACACCACAGGGTATCCCGCCTGGCATCGGCCGCAGATTCTCAGAAAACAACCAAGACCCAGCATTCATGATATGCACGCTCCTGAGGCTGTGCGATTGGCCAATTAGTTGGAAGGGGTGTGTTCAAAAATAGCAGCCTGGCCTTCGATCAGTGATCAATGTAGCTCCAGTATGATCAAGGACGGTCTGGAGTTACCTGTAAGTACTGTGACAGTTAGATTGTCTGAAATGACGTCAAAAGTGCTGTTTGTGACGCAAAAGCAAGAAATGTGGATGAATTTTGGAATGTTGTTAGAGGATGTTGGAGGGGAATAACGGTTGAAAGGTGCCACAAGTTGGTTGAGTCCTTGCCACACAGATGTGAAGTACTTATAAAAAACTAAATATTACTTTAGTCATTCACAGGATTGACAAATCCTACAAACAAAAAAATAGTTTGGCGTTTGTGAAGTCACCGGCAGACGCTGCTATGTTTTGACCACGCCCCTTTCAACTAATTGCCCAATGGCACAGCCTTAAGAGCGTGCATATCATGAATGCTGGGGCTTTGTTTATGGAGAATCTACTGCACCTGCTGGTAACTTGTTTGCCATGTAGCAGTACAAATGTACTAATACCAGTACTTCATGTGGTTATTGTCAACACTACAGTACACGTGCACGATTGTGTGCACTAACTCTTCTACTCGCGTCAAAAATGTCCCCCCGCTGTGTTGATGATGTTATTAAACCCTACAAGTCTGAGTGACTTGAAACTTCGCACACAATTCTACAAAAGAGCCGCTGTAACTTTAGAGTCTTTCCCCCAATCGCCACAAAATCTGGCACCCACCTGCAGGGGACTGACGAGCACCCGTGTGTCACGTTTGAGCAGAATTGCTTGAAAAACATGGCCGCCATCAAGCCGCTCGTGGGCGGGATTTAGCAACCCATGAGTCATGAAGCATTTGTCTAATGAAGGTATGCGTGCTCCACGCACGCTAGCATGTTTTACACGTTTTACCCGTAGAAATGTCCTGCAGACACGCTCTAGACACGTTGCGCTTTCAAAGACAAAATTGGGCGTAACTTCACCAAAATTCAACACGGGGACGCCATTTTGGGCCCACGTTGACATCTCGGGCGCCGTTCCCAACACACCAAATTTGAACACGATCCAAACAAAACTGTGAGCAGAGGGGGCGGTCAGAAAAACCAGTCAGGGACGAGTGATTTGCAGGTTTCCTTTTCCTACCGCTTCCCGAATTCAGTTTGGGCTTCAGAATAAAAGTCAACACAGCAGGCCCGCTTTCCCATCATGCCCGCGGTGTCCGTAAATTTGGAGCACAAATGCAGGATCTTGATGACGGGTGGCTGGCGATGCCGACTTGCACGAATAAATAGCAACGCCGCATTTTAACGCAAAAATATCCCGACGCTGATTGATGTTCCCGCTCTATATATCACTTCCTTCTCTTGATTCACGGCGGCGACTTCACGCCGCTTCCTGGCAGAGCAAAGCAAATGAATAAAAAAAAGCACTCATCAAAAGTCTCTCAGTCTGCTGACTCGAGACGCCGGCCAAAAGTTGGCCCGATGGCGAGTCAGCAAAAACGCTTCCGCGCGAAGAGTCGGCGCCTCCGTGCCGCCTCGGGTTAATGAACGCCAGCGATGGACGTGCCCGACGCGGTCACTGACCCCTAAGCTTGGCGTCGCACCTTCTCTGCTGACCACCTCAATACTCCCGCACGTTTTCTCCTCCGACGCGGACGGAGCACACGGGGAAGGATTTGGATGTACGGCCGTTTCCTCAACAAGTCCCTCTTAGATACAAACATACGAAAATCCTTCAGATATCAAACACATTACAACTTATTCATAATTCAAATTTAGAATGTCTGACTATTAAAAAAATGCATTATATACAGCACACAATATTCATTGATTATTATAAAACATATGCAAGTTTAATTCAATCGATAATTCATGAATAACAAAAGAAATCATAATATGTAAAATATTTTAAATAATAATTCCAGCCTAAATGTTCATAAAAATATACTAAATACAAATATATTGCTTGAAAAAAAAAATATATTATTTACAAAGTAGATTTCAAATAAAATGGCTAAATAATACTTTTATTATATTGCATAATGTGCACATTTAATCAAATCAATAATTCAACTAAATCATTACCCATTATGTTATTAAAAAATACATGTAGTTAACAAAATTAAATATGAATTTGTATGACATAATTTACTGTATATTCAGTACAAGTACATAGTGTATCATTTCATCATTGTATCATCATACATGCAAGTTTAATTAAATCAATATTTTTGAAAACAAAAAACAAACCATGCATTTGATCATTTTTTTCAAAGTAAATGTAAAAATTATATACACAATTCAATAAATCAAAATGAAATATGAATTTGTATTACATCAGATAACATTTGAAATATAGATATTTTTCTCCAATTGTATAGTGTATGCATTTGTGCCCAAATGGACCCCCCGTACGGTCAAGTAAACCCGGATATACGTTAGAGTAGTCTGTGTACAGCTTGCACGGCAGTAGGGACGTCCTATGCAGAGTACATGCAGCCAGCATGATTGTCTGCCTGTCTGGCAACACAAGCAAGATCTTTGTGTCTTGTCTGCGGTCAAGCTAACGTTCCCGTGTTGTGACAGAGGAAGACATTCTAATGTCGTGGGGTTGAGGCATCCCCCCCCCCCCCCGGATACGGCGGCGGCCTTTATGCTCTACTGGCCAATGGGATGCACATTCTGCTCTCAGCTACATCAGCACGCATGAATGCACGCCAGCCACAACGCGCTTGATGTATGCACCATTTACATGCACCATTTACATGCACCATTTACGTGTAGTATGTACCCTTTACATGTAGTATGCACCATTTGCATGTAATATATACCATTTACATGCACCATTTACGTGCAGTATGCACCATTTACGTGTAGTATGCACCATTTACGTGTAGTATGCACCATTTGCATGTAATATATACCATTTACATGCACCATTTACATGCAGCATTTACATGCAGTATGCACCATTTACATGCAGTATGCACCATTTACGTGTAGTATGCACCATTTGCATGTAATATATACCATTTACATGCACCATTTACGTGTAGTATGTACCATTTAAATGTAGTATGTACCATTTACATGTCGCATGCACCATTTATGTGCAGTATGCACCATTAACATGTAGCACCATTTACACAAATGTACATACTGTATAACTAATATACCACATGTATATACACTAACTAATACAGAAATGTCAGGGGTAAACACAAAAGTAAGATATTTACACAATACTGTTTTCTTCAGTAAACCACAGTCAATCAGTACAAGCAGCACTCGTGCAGCCCGCGATCATGACGCTTCCCTTCCCTTGCTTGACTGTAGACAAGACAGAAATATCTTTCTACTCACTTGTGTTGCTAAATCTTTACAAGATAATGTTGGGGGCTGCGCAAGTGCTGCATGTAGTAGGGGAGCTGCGGTTCACGGAAACAGTGATGGTACCTTCATTCTTGACTGCAGGCAAGACACAATTACTCATGTGTGTTGCCTGATATTTACACAGTAATGGTCTCCTTTGTTGTACCACAGCTCTCCCCGGTACAGACAGCACTCGTGCAGCCCCCAAACTGTGACACCACCGCCTTCATTTTTGACTGTAGGAAGGACACACTTACTCACTTGTGTTGCCAGATATTTACACAGTAATGTTCTCCTTGTTGACCCACAGCTACGGACAGCACTCGTGCAGCACCCAGAACGTGACGCCACCGCCTTCCTTCTTGACTGTAGGCAAGACCCAATTACCTTGCTACTCGTGTGTTGTCGGATATTTAAACAATAATGTTCTCTTTGCGGAACCACAGCTCCCCCGGTACAGACAGCACTCGTGTATCCCCCAGAACGCGATGCCACAGCCTTCCTTTTTTACTGTAGGCAAGACACAGTCATCTCGCTACTTGTGTTGCCACATATGTTGACTGGTTTATGCATCCCGCTACACAAGCTGTACACTGACTACTCTAATGCATTGTCCCCGGGGGGGGGAAAATTGTTGCTAAAATGTGATGCTGCTATTTACTGCTCTCAGACTCCGTATCAAGACTCACTGCTGCCACTGCAGGAAGGAATTGGAAGTGCGGGGCGGGGGAATTGGACGCGAGCTCGAATGCACCAACGCATAACATGTGCACGAGTGCCGCCAATGTGAGCCGTGAAGACAAGCCCCTTCCCAGCTAGTAAAAGAAACAAAAATTCCAGTGGCATTAAAGAGGGAGCTCGCTAACACATGCCCACATTCTGGGGTCCAAACTGTCTGGGGTACTTTTGGGCTTCCTCCCGGAACAAAGGCGCTCAGTGAGTGTATCAGACGGCCTTAATGAAGGGCTTGTTAGGATCCTCTGGTGTGGGTGTGTGTGCGTGTTTACTATCAATCCGCCCTTGTGTCTACAAGCGGCGCTATCCAGCCCCCCCCCCCACCCCCACGCACAATCAGCCACATTTACAGCGGCCCGACCCGGCCCTTCCTCCCCCGTGCACCGCTACCCTCCGCAAGCCGCGCACGTACGCGCCGCCGCACGCCAGGAACACGCAGCACTTCCCCTACCGGTGGTAAAAACGCAGGCGTGCGCTTTTGCTTGGTCTTTTTGCCGTGATTACCAAAAAAGGGTGCCAGTGATGGAAAAGGGGAACAAGCGTGACGATAACCATAGAACCGTATTGCTTGTATGACGGTTCGGAATGTGACTTCAACCGGTGTCCGCTTTTTACAAGGGCCACAGTTTGACCCTGGAACAGATGAATTGCCGTTCCACATCAGTTCACAGCCGCGTCATGGAATTCCTGAGCGCACCTCGAGGGTAGCAGTGATGAGCAAGGAGGAAAAAAAGTGTAATGATAACCATAGAACCAGAGATGCCACTCAAAGCATTATTTATGATTCACAAAATATATATAATAATTATACAAAAAGAATGATTTTACTTTTATTACATACAAACACATTCAAATTTTCTAATGATGAAATGAATTTTTTGTCCGTCTGTATTATTTCTACATTTACATTTAATATAAATTTTATTCAAAAAATGCTTTAAAAATGTTTATCGTGCAATAAATATTTGTTTCTAAAAAGAAAAGAAATACAGTAAAACAATTATTTTATTTGTTGAATAAAAAATATATTTGTATGTATTTATGTTTTGTATTTGTATTTTATATAATTTTATATTTTATATAATTTATATTTATAGTACAAAAATACATGACAATTTTTTTATAATGCAATACAATCAAAAAAATTAAAATCAAACAAAAATGCTGTAAAATGTAACATTTTTTACATTTTTCAAATGTTTACATGAAGTAAAATAAGTTATTTGTTGTATTATACATTATTAATTATGTGTATATGCATTTATTTATGTATACAATATTAATACAAAAACATTGTTTTATGTTTTTAGTATTGAATACAGTGTAAATGAAAAAAAAAAAAAGTACAATAATAGATTTTGTAAAGCGTTTCAAATGTTTTTAGAATAAGTAAAATAAGTAATGTATTATTTCTTCCATACTTTAACTACTTGTACATGTTTTATACATGTATTTATTATTTTACACAAAAATACATATTGTTTTACCATTATTATTAAAATGTGTTCTTAAAAATGAAAAAAATAAAATAACGATAAAAATAGGATTGACAATTTTAAAAACATTTCATAATAAGTAACATAACTATTTTATTATTTATTATATACATATTGATATTTGTATGTGTTTTTATGTATTTATATATTATTTGATAGAAAAAATACTTGACAATTCCAAAATTTGACCTTGGAACAGAACAATTGATTGTCTTTTTTTCCCTCCCTCCAATTTGCTCGTCAGGAACGGAAGTAAGAGCGTGTTGCTGATGGGGTTCAAACATGCACACCAAAAGGAGCGCTTACGGCAAAAGTCCGAAAAGGACCGTACGGCATCCTTTAGGAAATGAAATATCAAAATCAGCCCAAGGAACTCTCGGAGAAGCCGGAGACTCCACCAGAAATAAAACCTTTGATCCTCCAAAAAAGCAAAAGAGGAAGCATCTGCAGCGGCGCGGCCTCGCCAAGAGAAACACGCCCGACCGCAACGCCGAGGAACCACCAGGAGGCGGAGGAGGGTCACGTGGGCCCAAGAAGAGGTCAGAAAGCGTCCTGAGTGTGTGTGTGTGTTTGGAATCCTGCCGGCGTAAAAAACTCAGCATGAAGACGATGGAACTTTGCTTTCTACTTCATCCAACACGCTTTCTACTTCATCCAACACGCTTTCTACTTCATCCAACACGCTTTCTACTTCATCCAACACGCTTTCTACTTCATCCAACACGCTTTCTACTTCATCCAACACGCTTTCTACTTCATCCAACACGCTTTCTACTTCATCCAACACGCTTTCTACTTCATCCAACACGCTTTCTACTTCATCCAACACGCTTTCTACTTCATCCAACACGCTTTCTACTTCATCCAACACGCTTTCTACTTCATCCAACACGCTTTCTACTTCATCCAACACGCTTTCTACTTCATCCAACACGCTTTCTACTTCATCCAACACGCTTTCTACTTCATCCAACACGCTTTCTACTTCATCCAACACGCTTTCTACTTCATCCAACACGCTTTCTACTTCATCCAACACGCTTTCTACTTCATCCAACACGCTTTCTACTTCATCCAACACGCTTTCTACTTCATCCAACACGCTTTCTACTTCATCCAACACGCTTTCTACTTCATCCAACACGCTTTCTACTTCATCCAACACGCTTTCTACTTCATCCAACACGCTTTCTACTTCATCCAACACGCTTTCTACTTCATCCAACACGCTTTCTACTTCATCCAACACGCTTTCTACTTCATCCAACACGCTTTCTACTTCATCCAACACGCTTTCTACTTCATCCAACACGCTTTCTACTTCATCCAACACGCTTTCTACTTCATCCAACACGCTTTCTACTTCATCCAACACGCTTTCTACTTCATCCAACACGCTTTCTACTTCATCCAACACGCTTTCTACTTCATCCAACACGCTTTCTACTTCATCCAACACGCTTTCTACTTCATCCAACACGCTTTCTACTTCATCCAACACGCTTTCTACTTCATCCAACACGCTTTCTACTTCATCCAACACGCTTTCTACTTCATCCAACACGCTTTCTACTTCATCCAACACGCTTTCTACTTCATCCAACACGCTTTCTACTTCATCCAACACGCTTTCTACTTCATCCAACACGCTTTCTACTTCATCCAACACGCTTTCTACTTCATCCAACACGCTTTCTACTTCATCCAACACGCTTTCTACTTCATCCAACACGCTTTCTACTTCATCCAACACGCTTTCTACTTCATCCAACACGCTTTCTACTTCATCCAACACGCTTTCTACTTCATCCAACACGCTTTCTACTTCATCCAACACGCTTTCTACTTCATCCAACACGCTTTCTACTTCATCCAACACGCTTTCTACTTCATCCAACACGCTTTCTACTTCATCCAACACGCTTTCTACTTCATCCAACACGCTTTCTACTTCATCCAACACGCTTTCTACTTCATCCAACACGCTTTCTACTTCATCCAACACGCTTTCTACTTCATCCAACACGCTTTCTACTTCATCCAACACGCTTTCTACTTCATCCAACACGCTTTCTACTTCATCCAACACGCTTTCTACTTCATCCAACACGCTTTCTACTTCATCCAACACGCTTTCTACTTCATCCAACACGCTTTCTACTTCATCCAACACGCTTTCTACTTCATCCAACACGCTTTCTACTTCATCCAACACGCTTTCTACTTCATCCAACACGCTTTCTACTTCATCCAACACGCTTTCTACTTCATCCAACACGCTTTCTACTTCATCCAACACGCTTTCTACTTCATCCAACACGCTTTCTACTTCATCCAACACGCTTTCTACTTCATCCAACACGCTTTCTACTTCATCCAACACGCTTTCTACTTCATCCAACACGCTTTCTACTTCATCCAACACGCTTTCTACTTCATCCAACACGCTTTCTACTTCATCCAACACGCTTTCTACTTCATTTAACACGCTTTCTACTTCACACTACACGCTTTCTACCTCATCCAACATGCTTTCTACTTCATACTACAAGCTTTTTACTTCATCCAACAAGCTTTATACTTCATACTACACACTTTGTACTTCATACTCTGTGTTTGAATTTGGCCTATTAATAGTAAAAACATGCACATTTAAACACATTGTATGTATTTTTTTTGCCGAAATGAAGCATTTTCAAAAATTTGAAAGCAGACGCAGTAAAATACAAATACAAGGCATTCACAAAACGTATTGAAAGGCAATATGTAGCATTCGACAATGGTCATTAGGTGTCAGTAATGTTACATTGATGAGCTAATATTCACCACAGGAAGTACTGTACAGAACAGGAAGTTTAAAAAAAGCAGCAAGCAGCAAGGAACGCTCCCAACGCTAACATGTGTGATGTTATGTCTTATTTTCTCTTATTATGTCCACTACAGTTAGGTAAAGGTGACTATAGGGATGCTATTTCGTGTCTAGAGGGCTCTAATAATGTTAAAGGGCATATTTATAAGGTCTCAAACAGGTTTCCTCTGCTTTTACTACCAAAATATTACCGATGAGGAGGCCAAAAAAAAGGCATGGAAAGGTGGCCATTCCTCTGTATTGACTATAAATTGGCCGTGTGATTGGCTGTTGTGGTATGTTTTGGAAAGGCCTGTGTGAGGTAGCACCTGTGTTGGGGTTACACAAAGTTAACAGTGTGTGTGCGCGTGAGTGTGCGCGAGTCGCCTCTAAGGGCATATTTGTCCTCGCCCCTTAATCAGACGAATGAAAGCTCCACATTCTCCCTGGAAGCTGGGAATTCAGGGATGGCATATTTACCAAACACGCCCACACTCAAGTGACCCGCACACTCAGCTGTGTGTGTGTGTGTGTGTGCGTGTGTGTGATGTGCTCCACTGAAATGCTCTTTTTCTTTCCATTCCACGCAACGTCCCGCACACACTACATGCTTTTTAGCGAGACCCCCGTGTGCTTTTGTCACCTCCGCCAAGCACGCAAACGCTGCTGCTTGGATTGACGCCGGCCGCTTTGTTTGGTGCGAAAAAGACACAAAAAGGACAGAATCCATTTAGGAAGCGTACTCAGGAAGCCACGGTGACATTTTGGCGACGTTTTTGTCCTTTTATCAATTTCACCTTAAAACGTCTTAATGCCTTGGACGTGTCATTACGCGGCAACGCAGGCCATTTAGAAAAAACACAAAACACAAACGACTGGAGGAGTAAGTAAATATTAAAATGATTTAAATTAAAGTGTCAAAAAAGTAAAGCAAAATTATAATAAAAATGATTTCACAAACGTGTCGGAAATAAAAATGATTTCAAAACATAACACACAAATACAAAGTTCAAAGGACTTCAATAAAAAATGTAAAAAAAAATGGCAACTAAAAACATAAATAAATAAATAAATAACATTCCTGCGTATTCACGCTTCAAAAGATGACAATTTTGAAAAACAAATAAAATACATAAACAAATGGAAGAATAAAAACATATGACTTAAATAAAATGGCAAAAAAAATGTAACTAAATTCTAATATAAACGATTTAATAAAACTGTCATTAATAAAAAGGATTTGAAAACAAAGTAACAAACAAAATTGTAAAGTATTTTAATAATAATGTAATAATAATAATAAAATTAAATAAAAACAACTTCATAAAAGTGTAAAAATAAATTCACTTCTCAAATAAAAAATAAAAGAATAAAAATAAAAACAAAATATAGAAATGAAAATGACTAATTGATACAAAAATGATGTAATAGTGTGGGGAAAAAAAAATGACTTAAATAAAAGTGCACGAAATAGAACTAAAATCCAATAAAAATAATTTAATAAAGGTGTAAAAAAAAGAAAAGAATAAAAGCCTTGAATTCAAGTGTAAAAATCAGCATAAAAACATTACAAAAATAAAAGAAGACTTGAGTGGAAAATGTCCCTGCTAAGAAAGTCCATAATCTCTCTTCTCCTACCAACTTTAGAACCCTGTTGGCTTTTCCGCTTTGCTAGTTTGCTTGCACGCGAACAACCGGGACGCTTTCCTTGCCCGCATCGGGGCGCAAAGGCTCCCGCCGAGAGCTGACAACAGAACCAAGACAAACAATTGCGCCAGTGAGCATGAATGGCCGAGCCAGCCGAGCGTTGCGGACACCCGGAGCTCGGACCGGACCGGAAGAAAGACCCACCGCCGCTACGAGGAGGGAGTCGGTCAGAAGGCATCTGTGGGGTCCGATTGCAGAGATAACGAGACGTCTCGTTCAAGAGCCCGAATGTCCTCTCCATGGAAGCGGCGCTTGGCTACAAGGGTTTTAACTTCCCGATTCGACAAAAGAACCACGCGGTTGAACTTTCCCTTCACGCTGGTGGGAGTTCTTCATGCAAGCCAACATATTCTGTGCGTTCACGTCACAGGAAACACCAGTAAAAGTCAGCAGCTCAACCACCAGTACCACGGGACGTCACCATTTGAATCGGGTGTCGCAAGTAGTCCACAGAACATTCTAAAGGTATCATTTACGAAGAAAAAGTAAAAAAAAAAAAACAGCAGCAAAATTGGGGAAAAAACTGAAAGTTCAGGTTTTAGTAGCAGAAAGTTGAACTATTCAAGAAAAAAGTTGTAATATTTTGGCAAAAACAAAACAAAAAATGTTGCAGTTTTACGGGAATGAACTGGAACTGGAAAAATTATGTCTTTTTAGTAGCATAGAGTTGAAATATCAAAGATGTAATTTTTTTGACAGTTAAGTTGGGAGAAAAAACAAAATATTATGAGAATAAAGTCCAAATGTTATGGATATAAAGTCAAAAAATTATAGGAATAAAGTCAAAATATTATGGGAATATTGTCAAAATATTATGAAAATAAAGTTAAATTATTATTAGAATAAAGTCAAAATATCATGAATATAAAAATACCCCCTTTTTCCACTGAGCACATGTCAAGTGTTGCAAAGCAAAATCGGAGGACGTCCATGTCAAGCTAGCGGCAGTTCCGTAGCAGAGCACACTTGCTTTATAGAGGATCTTTGAATAGCATGAACACATGGCTTCTGTTTGCATTTATGACCTCGTTATTGATCATGATCAGGCTTGATTAGACCGTGATGGGTCCTTGGTGTTCTAGCAATGTGGTCCCCAGAAAGTAGCCCCGCAATCCGGCATGTCTTCCCCTGACGTTGCTGTTCCTTACTTTTAACGATGGTTTAGTTGTTGTCAAAAATGTGAACGAGAGCAGAGCAACAAACCTCGGCTCCGGAGTACTTTTCCGTGCGAGCCGCCAGGTGGTCCACAGACACATCTTCGGCCACGGGCATGTTCCGAAACTGGAGGCAAAATATTTCTCTTCGGGTCGGAGCGTCTGGTAGGGGCACGTGGACGATACGGTCCAGGCGACCTGGACGCATCAGAGCCTGCGGGATGGAGGACAGGACAACCAAAAATGTTTTTTTGGTCATTACGGTATAAGAACACATAGAAGGTCGTTATTACCCATCCCAAAAGCCCAAACGGAGTCCTTTCATTTGACGTACAACTTGATGTACTATTCTACAATTACACTTTTGACTTTGTTGCTTGAGAACTTTGACATTGGCTACCTCCTTTAGGCCAAAATCAATCAACTCCAAAAAAGCTTAGTTGAGTGGATATCTGCTTTTGATATGCTCACAAAGTTTGAAAACATTCAAAACTACCCCAACATTAAGGATTTTGGTGTTGGACTTGTTTGACATTGCTGCGACCTTGAGCTTTGACCTTGACCTTTGTGCTTTGGTGCGGCCAAAGATTAGGAATGAAAGAACGTAAATGGTGATCATCAAGCGTTTTGGTGGTGGTTTGTACGTGCAAGAGCATAAATAGCGCTGTAGACAAAACAACATAATACAGAACTTCTCAAATGGCGGGTGCAGGCGCCCCTGGGGGAGCATGGTGAGGTGTCAGGTGGGGCCTATTCATAAAATGTCGTCAAGGTTAGCAGGTCTGTTAGCGTCTTCCATGTGTGGCACCAGCAACTCATACAGTGGTTTGTACAGAAAAATAAATATTATCAGGTATTTCATATTGGGGTGGGGAGGAGTGAAAAAAAATGTCCCCTAAGAGGGCATGATAGAAAATAACAGAAAGACTGACATAAAACAACGTTGTAAATGATAGTAATAACACAGTAATAGTAACATAATAACACAAAAGTGATAACAATAAGATTGTTACGCCCCAATATTGACAAAGTGCACATCTGATGCATGAAGAACACTCCTTAGATTGAAGACAAGAGCAACATTTTCCCCCCACTGGAGCGCAGCGCCACGTCGGCGTTATCTGATAGACGCTCCACTTCCTCCAGATCACATCTCCGTGACCCCAAAACAGCGGCTAAGCACCCAAAGCCGCGGCTGTCTCGCTTGTCAGACGTCATTAAGCGGCAGGCGCCTCTCAAACGTCAGACTAGCAGACGGACGCACAAGTGCGGCTGTCGCCGCGCTCTCCACTCAGCCGCGACCCGACGCCGTGTCACGTACCGCCCCGTCCAGATTGGACCTCAAGGACCTCCTGAATCCCCTTTTGTCGGACGCCAAACAGGAAGTGACACGAAAAAACAAATCAATTAGCACTGGCAGTTTCATTGTTGTTCTTTGGCTCACAAGTGGAGTCGCTCGCCTAGGTCCAGACCCCGGACTCGGGCGTGACGCGAGCCGTGCAAGAGGTCGCGTCTGGACTGATGCTTGGAGGGACTGGAAGAAGGTTTTGTCCTTTGGCCGTCATGCGACACAACACCACACAATGTTCCTTAGACTAACAACGCCATCCAAGCTACCTGTTAGCAACTTCGCATGTTGGCCAAGTCAAAACACGGTCTCTACACCCACCAATGGTAATTTCAAAAGGTTTCAAAACAACGACAGCGACCATTCCTGGACCGGGGTGGGCAAACTTTGGCGGAGGGGCCGTCTAAACATAACAGGTCACTTCCAACTGTTTCCAAATGCCCGCAATGCATGCTGGGTAGTGCAGCTGCAATAACATTGGATATCAAGAGTATGTTAACTCCTCTTTGTTTACTTCCCTGACAACCTCAAAAATGCTGCAAACACGGCAAAATAGTGGGAGAAAGAGTACAACAAGCTACCCAGCATGCCTTGCGGCGGGAATATAAGTGTGTTTTTTAGCAAAGGTATTTGTTTGTACGCCCGCCTGGTGCAATAGTAGTTTCCAAGGTAATGGTTTAAAAAAAAAACACATTTGCCCACCCTTGATCTAGGAGGCTCCTTACTATGGAAACATGCTAAACAACCCAAACCATCATCTACCTCACTTACTTGCTTCACTTTTGACTGAAGTTTCACCCTTTCATGACATCTTGAAGAACAAACATTCTTACTCATGGACATGATAGCAGCCGCACAGTGGCCTAGTGGTTAGCATGTGGTCATGAGATCAAGGTTGTGCTGGTTTTTCCCAGGTACCCCGGTTTCCTCCCACATTCCAAAAACATGCATGTTTGGTTAAGGCACTGCCATTGGCTGGCGACCAGTCCAGGGTGTACCCGGCCTCTTGCCCAGAGTCAGCTGGGATAGGCTCCAGCATACCCCCGTGACCCCACTGAGAAGAACGGAATGTACATGAAATGGATGGACATGATAGCAGCGCCAACCTGCCCCCAGAACAGCTGCAGTCGGCTGCAGATGTGGGAGTTTCACAACAGCAAACACAACGGTGCAAATCAGGCTTCGCTACACATCTCAAACTACTGCTACTACAGCTGTGGGAGCTGTAGGTTGAATCGTGTTTTCTCCCGCGAATAGGCTAACCTAGCACGGTGTTGCTGTCAAAATGTGAGTATATTGTTAGCACTTTAGCATTAAAGCTACACACCCCAAACTCCAGCATGGCGCTAACATAGTGCCGATGCATCGTAGTAGCACCTCTGACACTTCTTTCAAACGGTTACAAAATACTGGAATACGGTAGCGTGCAAAGCCTGCAGGATGCCATGCCGAGGCTTTTGTTTGTGGTTTCCCTTCCTTATTTCCCCTCTGGATAAGCAATTTCCATTTCAAGGCGTGATGGACACTTTTCCAGCGCTTTTATCTGCCGCCCTTCCTGTGTTTGCATGTGGAACACGAGAGGTGGAACCTTAGTAGCAGTTAGCCTCAGGTAACCACAGCGACGGGCCCGGCCTGACAAAGGAGGAAATGTTATTGTTTTTCAGGTCTGGGGATTCTCCCACCGGTCTGAGAAGCAGGGGGTCCGTTTGCAAGAGACACACGACCGGTCATGCAAGGTCGTGGTTTGGGGAATGAAGACTTGGCCTGACGCTCACAAAACACGAGCAGCAACACCAGTCCATCGAGGCGACAATAATGCAGATTGACTGGTAACACTGGAAGTAAGACAACCAAAACAGCAAACAATAACATGGAAGACGAGACTTTGCAGGGTTTGGACGATTACTTTCCACCCCAGTCCTGGAGGTGGTGCTAACCCTCAATACCAATTGTTACAAAAAAGCAAACAAATAAGGAAGACAATTGGCGATTCGCACAAACAAAGAACCAGTTTTTGCATTACTTGGTGAACTCATTTTTGTGATGACTCCTCTTTTGCAGGACCCACTTTGAAGATAAAATCAGCCAAGTCACTGGGGTGTGTGAGAGACAGGGAGAAAAGCTCAGACTCCTACTCAGTACCCCTTGTTGGTTTTGCACGAATGTACTGCATCTCCAACGCCAAAAATGAGATGACCCGTCCTCCTCAGCCTTTTTCCCGGGTTAAAATGAACATTTTGTATTTGGGCATTTGAATCATGCGAGTATCATACCAAAGCACGGCCTTGTGGCGGAGTCACTGCAAAGTCACTGGAAACTTCTTGTGCTAATCCGCAGTCTAGGCAGTGAAGTCCAGACTTCCCTCTCCTTTGTCCAGCTCCCCCCGGCGGGTCCCGAGACGTTCCCGCTTCCCTGAGGCCCCCTACCGGTCAGATGTGCCCTGAACACTTCCCCAGAGAGGCGTCTGACCAGTCTGACGGTCCCAGTCTGACGGTCGGCAAAAGCGACAACAGATCAGGTCGTGGGTCATGCCTAGGGATGGTCGACAATATTGATCGGTGATCGGTGATATAGGCATAAAAGTGAGATACCGGATCATATCGGTCACCATTGGGTGATGTTGGCACAAACCTGCCAACCCATCCATGGCTCAACATCACCACACAAGCTCCATAAACGCACTCTCGGATCGTCAAAGACAAATAGTCATCTGGGAATGCTTCACAACAGCACCGTTCCACCTGAAGTCTCGGAATCGGGTCGACTAAGAGGACCCCCGCCCATACGGAGCACTTTACAGGTCGGGGGGAGGAAAAAAGCAGTCAGTGGCGCGGGAGACACTCAACACGGAAAAATGCAGACGGCGACTCCATTGTTGTTCCAACGTGAGTCTGCAGGAAGGATTCCATCCACCTTGTTGCACATCTGACATGATGGGCATCATTAGACACGAACCATTAAGCTTTGGAAAGGCCTCTGGCTGGGAAGGTGCTTTAGCGTCAATGTTGGTGGAAATGACACTGGTGGCGCCCTCTGGGGGTTGCGTTGAAAATGCGTCCTAATCTTATGTAATCCAAATATCCTCAATGGCGTAAGGACAAGTAGTTGCGAAGTCGCCGGGATGTTTGGCTTGAAGGCGGCCATGTTTTTCAACCAATCCTGGTCAAATTTGAAGCACGTGTGCTTCCCAGTCCCCTAAACGTGTGTACCAAGTTTCACGGCGACTCGACTACGCTCCCTGAAGTCGCTGAGGCTGTTTCGTGGCGTGAGAGTCGCACCAGGGGGGTCGTCCTAATTTTTTCACAACGGTATTTGTGTAAGTGAACTCTTCTACTCCTGAGGCGCTGCTCAAGAACGGGTGAGAATTTGTCAAAACATGCACCCCCCACCATGTTGCTGGTGTTGTTAATTTTCGGACAAATACGCCACACGGTGGCGCTGTCGTTAAAACTCGCATGTCGGATTGACTTGAAATCGCTCACACAAAATCAGCCGCTGAAACATTGGGGTTTTGAGTTGAACCATGAAATTCGGTGCGCACCTTCAAGGGACTGAGAAGCATGTGTGTTTCAAATTTGAGGAAGATTGGTCGAGGAACACGGCTGCCATCAAGCAAAAGGTCTTTACAGGGACACCTGGTGGTGCACAGATCATTGATCATTTGTCCACGGAGGAAATGTGTATTCCATGTATGATAGCGTGTCCATAGGGGGCGCCACCAATGTCATTTAAAGTCATGAGAAAGTAATTCATCCACACGACCTCAACTAGCCTCCTCATGACAGATGACTTCCTGTCTTGGGCGACCCAGGCCCCTCCTTGAACGAGGAATGCGAGGAATCCTCCCAAGTGTTCTTCATCAGTCTGACCTGCTCTGAACTTCACGTCTACGACGTGTTTACTAACAGCTGCTAGTCAAGTGTCGTCCTCCTGCATGGAAACTTGGATGAAGTCCACGTGATCCTTGACCTGCTCTGCGGTGGCCGAGTTACACATGAAGAGTCATCAGTTGTTTTGACAAAGAAGCTTTTAGGAAAGGCGTGTTTATAGCCGACAAGACCGGAGGCTTGGCTGAAGGGAATTCACCCTGCGTGGTTTCCTAACCTGTCGGGCCACAATCCTCAGTGGCCTCGGTGAGTCGTGCCGACTGGAGAAGAAATGGAGAAATGGANATGAAAAAGAAGGAATGACGAGAAAAGGAATGATAAAAAAGAAGGAATGACGAGAAAGGGAATGAGGAGAAAGAAGGAATGACGAGAAAGGGAATGAGGAGAAAGAGAGAGCGATGAAAAAGAAGGAATGACAAGAAAGGGATTGAGGAGAAAGAAGGAATGACGAGAAAGGGATTGAGGAAAAAGAGAGAACAATGAAAAAGAAGGAATGACGAGAAAAGGAATGATAAAAAAGAAGGAATGACGAGAAAGGGAATGAGGAGAAAGAAGGAATGACGAGAAAGGGAATGAGGAGAAAGAGAGAGCGATGAAAAAGAAGGAATGACAAGAAAGGGATTGAGGAGAAAGAAGGAATGACGAGAAAGGGATTGAGGAAAAAGAGAGAACAATGAAAAAGAAGGAATGACGAGAAAAGGAATGATAAAAAAGAAGGAATGACGAGAAAGGGAATGAGGAGAAAGAAGGAATGACGAGAAAGGGAATGAGGAGAAAGAGAGAGCGATGAAAAAGAAGGAATGACAAGAAAGGGATTGAGGAGAAAGAAGGAATGACGAGAAAGGGATTGAGGAAAAAGAGAGAACAATGAAAAAGAAGGAATGACGAGAAAGGGAATGAGGAAAAAGAAAGAACAATGAAAAAGAAGGAATGATGAAAAAGAAGGAATGATGAGAAAGGGAATGAGGAGAAAGAAGGAATGACGAGAAAGGGAATGAGAAGAGAGAATGATGAAAAAGAAGGAATGACGAGAAAGGGAATGATAAAAAAGAAGGAATGACAAGAAAGGGAATGAGGAGAATGAGAGAATGATGAAAAAGAAGGAATGACAAGAAAGGGAATGAGGAGAAAGAAGGAATGACAAGAAAGGGATTGAGGAGAAAGAAGGAATGACAAGAAAGGGAATGAGGAGAAAGAGAGAATGATAAAAAAGAAGGAATGACAAGAAAGGGAATGAGGAGAATGAGAGAATGATGAAAAAGAAGGAATGACGAGAAAGGGAATGATAAAAAAGAAGGAATGACAAGAAAGGGAATGAGGAGAATGAGAGAAAATGCTGAGAAAGAGCGAGCGAGCAGCAGAGGGAGTGGAGAGAGAGAGTTGGCAAGCATGAGAGGTTTTCATTCCGAATGTTGCCCTTGAGTCAAACTGGCATCCGGCAGGCGAGGCCGTCGTGTCCAGCGAGCAAATAACTTGGCTGCAGTTAACCCCCCGCTGCCCCCAGGCAGCCGTAGCCCTCCCAAAATAGCCCTTTTATGCCGTCTTGCGCGTACAGTACGTGGGTCAGTACTTCATGATGTGGACTATTTCCAGTCATTTGGCGATGGTTTGTGTCAGGCATGGCTGAAAGCATCCTTTCATGTTGTCCTCCGCAAATAGAATCAGGCTTGTGTGGACGTCTTCCTGTTCCTCAGCAACAAAAAAACATTTTCCTCTTTTACACGGCGAGGTCAGACAAAAATAAGCTTTCGCTCGTAAAGTTTGCGGCTTTTCATTGTCGGGAATGCACAGATTTGATTTCTTTTTCTTTTCTGTGCCCAGCAGGAGTCCGGGCAGGAGGCGTGGGCGCATGCGGGGTGTGCGTGCACGCCGCTGCACAACTACAGCAAATCTCACACCTCTTGTACCTTTCATGGCGCCACGGGGTCAAGAAGGGGCACCCCCTGGGGGGCCGCAGTAAAGTCCAAAAACGACAGTATTGTATATCTCGTGAGTATTGCGGTGATTAGCACAGGAATGGGCGGTCAGGGAAAGGAGGCAATTCCAGCGGAGCCACGTTGCAATGCGCCCCCGTGGGGGGCGGTCATAAAAAGGCTGCCATTAAATACAAAATGTATGTTTGCTTTACAAAGAGCTCTTTCCCGAGAGCTGTCCGCAGCCGGCGGCCTCATTTCAAGGAATCTCTCCTTGGAGTGAAAACCGGCCGGGGGTCTGGTTCCTGTGACCCGCTGCGCATTCCTCACGCCGGAAACAACCCGCCGACCGTCCCGCCGCACCGCACACTTTCTCCTTCACAGGCGCTTAACCAGCGCCCGCCGAGGACCCGGACTCATCTACACGTGCGCGCCATCACCGCACGACACTTGACTGACTTTGTGGATTATTTCCAGGATTTATTTATTTAGGTTGTAAGATATATAATACACATAATGACTCATGTGTTCAAATTTAATAGTCCAATAAATGTGATATTGAATCATAGTTTTAAATGTTGTTAAATCAAATTAAATATATATGGAATAATCCGGGGGTGTCAAACTGGTTTGGTTGGTGGAATTATGATCATAATTTGATTGTCATCATTTTTGCTTTGTACCTTTCCAAGCACAAATTTGAGCATGCGACATTTCATATTAATTGGATTTATTAGTAAATTATACTTAATGACTGTATGAATTATTCATAACACAAATGCTATTTTAACAAATACATTTAGCAAGAAAATTATTTTTTACATAATATTATTATATTTTAATAAAAATAAACATATTTAAATAAAAGTTATTTTTACTACAATACAAATAGTAGAAAATATACAACAATATTTAAGATGTAAAAAATGGATGCTAGTACAATTAAAATATATATACACATTAAAAAAATATATATATATTTCCAGGGTCATGGAAAATGATATGGCGGGCCGAATCCATCCCTCAGGCCTGGAGTTTGACACCGGTGGTGGAATCCCAATAAATAAATATAAAATGTCCCAGCACCATGCATGTAATATTATATTTCGCCGATGAACTGATCATTAATAATTTAATAACTTCAACGGGTCCAGTCGGGCTTTCCAACAACTTGAACTTGCAAACAAAGTACGCGCCACGGCATGCTAAGCACAATCCCCGGAATCTTCTGTCTGTAAATCTGGAATAGGATGGAAATTCCAGCGTTTGAATGCATATGAGGTGCCCGCCATTGTAGCTTTGGTCGGGACGTAATCACCCCCCCCCAGCCCCCGGCCAGACCGCAGGTGCCGGGCCCCACCTCGGGGTCCCCGCCGGGGTCTCGTTAGGCCTGGTGCCACTCAGGCGGCCCCTCACGCGGAACCCCCGAGCGCTTTGTCTTGCTCTGACAGGCCTCGTCGTCATGCGGCGGCCCCGCCCCCTCCCCGTCTCCCGCCCTTCCTGACTGGCTCTGCAGCAGGGGGAGAAAGTTTGCTCTACATTGCCTAGTTATCTATCCTGCTCCTCTGTCTCCATGGTAACCAGCGCTAGTTAACTTAAAAAATACTTGGGTGCACCCCCCCCGGCCGGATCCGTTTCCACTTCCGGGAAATCTAAACACTCGTTTGTTTACCTTCATCCTGGTAGCGGCTCAGGTACCAGGCCCGGGTGCTTGGAGAGAGAGAGAGAGGGAAGCGGCGAGAGAGACGGCAGATACGGAAGAAAAAGAGAAAGCTCGTTTTCCATCAAGTCAGGAAGGGGAAAACCTCGTTCCTCATGGACGTGGTACCCCGCACCCGCCTCGCACCCTCTCCTAGCTTTGTTTTAAAAAAAAAGCAGGCTTCGCTACACGTCTGAATAAGGCGGTACCCGATATTGGCATATTTTCCCAGAAGAGGGAGTTCTGGTTGGGATGCACATTGCATGTTCCCAAGTGCGTCTTCTCAGATTAACCGTTGTGGTCATTTCCACCTTCCACCAGGATATCCTCTTTGGTGCTTTTATTATGTGAATTTTGCCACAGTTTCCAGTAGTTTTACTTTGGTACAATTTGGTTATTTGTGTCCTCCTTATCTGGGAGCTTCATTTCCTGTTCCTCGCTATGTTGGATGCTTTCCTTTGCATGTCCATTCCTCCTCCCTATTCCCGTTTCCACCTCCATGGTGAGTTCTTATGCTAACCCTCTTCCACGTGTTGCTACGTTTTGCATGCTGTTTGGTGCAACGAAAGACCTTTTGGTTGCGTGCACCTGCCACCGCGTCCGCGCAAAACCAAAGAGCTGCAAGAACGCGGGTCGCACGGACGTCGGCATTCCGGCGACGCCCCGGCAATTAGCAAAGCCAGGAGAGGGGAGGGCGAGTTGGGTCCAAGAAAAATCCCCACCCAGCATGTGAAAGCTTGTGTCAGATTTCCTCCCAGACAAGGTCACCCTCTCCTGGTGTCGCCTCCGTGGCTCCTGCGCCGTAACCCAATCCTCCGCAGGACGGGGAAGCAGAGCGGCAGAAGCGGCGGCTTGGTGTTTCTCGTATTCCTCCCCGGCTGAAAAACAAGATGGGACGGCCCGGCGAACACCGGGAATGTTTGGGATTGTGCGGAGTAATCCCTCCAAGCGCCCCCCACGCACGCTTCTTCCACGCCGCCCGGAAAAACTCCAGCTGAGACTTTGTTCTGAGCGGGACGGACGGCGAACATGGACAGCGTCCTCGCCAGCGGGGAAGCGACGAGGGGAGGAAAGACAAAAAGCAGCACAAAGGAAGGCGTAATTAAGACAGGAAACGGGAGAAGATAGGAGGACTCTGGAGGCTTTGAGGCCGAGCTCGCTTTTCCGCAGCGCGGGAATGAATGGAAACCGGATCGTCTGCTTTGCCGCGTGCCGTCTCGACAGCCGACCTTCCGTCAACCGAATGTTGCTCAAGGTGGTGTTGAGCACGTTGGGCAAAATATAAAAAATATAAAAAGAATAAACATAAAAGTAAATCATGAAGAAAAAAATAGTACAAAATATGAAAATACAAAAAAAAAACCCAGACATTGAAAATGAAAAAATAAAAATGAAAAGAAAAAGAGTCCACTTCACACCTCAAGCGCACCGATCCCAGCACGGCACCCCTTCCATCCTTTGGCAACGGGCGGACGACCGACACGACACGCAAATGACACGCGCCACCTTTCACGAGGGCAACAACCAGAAGGACGCCAAACAAGACTAGAAATAATCCACAAAGAAAGTCGCGTGAATGATCCGTGGCAGCCCGTCAGGGCACAAACGGACTCTGGGGCAAGTGCTTCCGAAAAGCGGGAACGCTCGATCCGAGGTTTTCATTAAAAAAACAAAAATAGAAAAATCAGCAAAAAATTTACAAGAATAAAGTCCAAATATTAAGAGAAAAAAATGATCTAACGGGAACAATTTTATGATGAAAAATAACATTTTAGAAATGGAGGAAAATGGCTGTGATTTGAGCAGAATAAAGTCCAAATATTATGAGGGAAAAAGTTGGATTCTGTAAGAAAACCTTTTTTGTTTTATTTTGGGTGATTTATGTTTGGAAAATAAGGTTGGGAAAAAGTTACAAAATTATGGGAATAAAGGAAATATATTATAGGAATAAAGTCATAATATTACGGGAAGCATATTTACTAAATAAAGTTGAAATCATTGAAAAATCTAGAAAAACCCCCAATAAGAATATTGTCACTTTGCGATGAAAACTCATATAAGTTGTTGTTTTTTTTAATAGGTTGCAAGAAATATGTAAGTCAAAATATTACGGGTATAAATTCATAATTCCAAAAAAAACCCCCACGTTTTCTAACAATGTTAGAAAAAAATGACAGCAAAACAGGAATAGTTATTTTGTAAAAGTTGTAATATCATGAGAAACAAAAGAAAAGAAAAGAAAATTTGGGGGAATTGTTTTGGAAAATATGATTGGGAAAAAGTTTGAATATTTTGGTAATAAAATAAAAATATGATAAGAAATAATGCATAATATTAGGAGAAGAATATTTACTGAAAGGAAGTTGAAATCATTGGAATATTAAGAGACTAAAGTTGTTATCGAACAGGAATAATATCGTAATATTATGACGAAAAAAACATTTTATTTTTATTTTTGTAGCACGAAATATTAAAGAAAAATTACTAAAAAAAACCCAAAAACAAAACAACGAATAAAGGTAAATTTTCGGAAGAATGAGGCTGCAGAAAAACGGTTACAAGAACAAAGTCCAAATATTAAGAGAAATTTTTTATATGTTATTTTGTAAAAGTCATTATATTCTAAATAACAAAAGAAAACTAAATAAATAGTCGATTCTGAACATTTTGGGGAAAGTTTTTAGAAAATGAAGCTGACATTCATTCATTCTGACGTCTTGTTACGGCTCACGCAAGGCGGGATTGGGGCGGGTCCACGCTGTGCCCCATTCCCGTGTTCCGCAATGACGTACTGTAGAAGATAACGCCACCACAACACGTTCTGAGGCTCAACAAGAGGCAGGACTGGCACATTCAACGCGGCTTTTGAGATCGCCGAACAACAAAGTGAGCGTCTGGGAGGCCAAGCAGCCCATGGTGGGCGCTCGTCACCATTCCGGTGTCACCAACGGCGGCAAAGCAGGCGCGCCCTCGGGCCAAGTCCCACGTTTGGAAACAAGCCCGCCGTGTCTTCAAATGATCTTCTTGAACTTTTTACAGGCCATCGGGTACCATCTACCCCCCACCTTGGAGAAAGTCCTTCATTCAGACGGGCTTGTCAGGTCAAAGCATCGCCTGTGAAGGTCGGCCGTGACCCGCGTGGAGAAGAAACAAGGTGTTCTCTCCGTTTGTTATGCACACGGGGAGGGGGGGGTCAAGGCACACAACAATGGGTCCTCTCATGTCCACATGGCGGGGGCCATCAGCTAAGTGTGTTTTCCTGCAATCCGAGAAAGTGGAATCTGGGCAAATCCGTGTCCTCTGGATTTCCGAATGCCCCCACTTATGTGTGACGGGGGGGGGGGCTTGGTACATCCGTTGTACCAAGACCAACTACAGCAGTCCTACCTAGTTTGACTACAGCAGTCCACCAAGTCGACTAAAGCAGTCCTACCAAGTCCGACTACAGCAGTCCTACCTAGTCAGACTACAGCTGTCCTACCTAGTCCGATTACATCCGTTGTACCATGCCTGATTACAGTAGTCCTACCTAGCCCGACTACAGCAATCCTAGCTAGTTTGACTACAGCAGTCCACCAAGTCGACTAAAGCAGTCCTACCAAGTCCGACTACAGCAGGCCTACATAGTCCAACTACAGCTGTCCCACCTAGTCCGATTACATCCGTCGTACCATGCCTGATTACAGTAGTCCTACCTAGCCCGACTACAGCAGTCCTACCTAGTCTGACTACAGCAGTCCTATCTAGTCCGACTACAGCAGTCCTACCTAGTCCGACTACAGCAGTCCTACCTAGTCCGACTACAGCTGTCCTACCTAGTCCGACTACAGCTGTCCTAGCTAGTTTTTCAGTTTGCTAAGATGAGGTCTCCCAACACGGCCTAAAAAGTCCAATATCCGGTCGCTTCCATGCCCCATAGGAGTGCCAGGATGATGGGGTGTGTAGGGCGTGGATACAGGGCAGGATTGGAAACACTCAGGAGGCGGAAGGCCTAACAAGGTTGTACCATTTGGATTTAGACCACCATCTTCAAGGTCAAGGGTCACCATACTTTTGACTGGTTCTGTTTGTTGGAAGTCTGGAAATAAAAGTCAAACTGTTGACAAATGCTGACAAATGTGCCGGTTAAAGGTTCTGCTGCTGAACAGGCAAGTGTCTCCAAACGTTTGAGTACGGAGAAGGCAGTGAGGAACATCCTGTGCGTGTATTTCATGGGATGGAGTCCAAGCTGGAATACAACAAGCAGATGATGCAACAGCAAGATAAGACGCAATCCTATCTTCTGAGTCAAGGCAGCGACGCCCGGTTTGCCGAGACGTGCGTCCTCCTTTTGTTTTGCTTCATGCCCCGTATTGCTTTGCAGCGTCCCGACCTTGCTGCACGCCGGGAAAGACAACACCGGGCTATTCCTGGTTTTGTCTTACAGTAAGCATGCGGCGACGGAAAGACGCGAGTCTTAATCAAGACTTTGCGAGCGCTCCGACGTCGGAATCAGGCGTTCACGAGACGTTCACTTCCTGCAGGCGTTTCAGCTCAACGAGACGAATAAAAGCGTGCAATTAAAGGCGGTACAAAGCCAGCTTTCTTTCCTGTCAGAGTTCCGCCAAGAAAGGGCCGCGCCCTCGGTTGGGTAACGACTCCGGATCTCCTGCGAAGGTGATTCCCTTTGGCAAGGCAGCAGCGCTTCCAAAGATAGATCTACACGCCGTCGACTGCCTAATCTCAACAACCAACAAACCGCAAACTGAAAAGCGTCCGGCTGCTTTTCCAACCGTCAAAAATACATTTTTTATGTATTTGACTTATTACTCTATGATTGCATTCTTTTTCTTAAGCAATACTTGTAATTATTATTATTATTATAAGAACTACAATGATTTACATATTAAAACAGTCCATATGATTATTACCTTAATATGATTACTGTCAAATTTTTTCAATATGTTCATATGTTCAAAATTGTATTTGAATTTTTATATATTATATATATATTTTTTATATTATATTTTTAAAATATTCCTGGCTAATAAAATGTAAACAATAAATAAATAAAGGGCTGTCTTTTGTCAATTTTTTGATTTTTTACATTTTGAAGTTTTTAAATGGTAAACCATTTGGATTATTATTTATATTTAATTTTTATAAATATATATACTTATTTTTAAATTTATTTTTTAAATGAATATATCATTTATAATTTTAGGATTTCTATTTGTATTACTTTGTAGATACATCAGAAACAAATTAAAAAACTGCCCTTTTTATATTTCATATTTTTAAATGTTTTTAAAATGTAACGTATTTTGATTCATATTATTTTTTAAATATCATTACTTGATCACATTTGTAAAATATGCTCTATATGTTTTTATTACATTTTTAAATTTATTTCTGAATAGTATAAATGTAAAGAGAACATTAAAAAAAAATGTTAAAAAAAACATTTTTTTAAAAGATTTTAAAAAATGTAAATATTTGTATGTTATTTAATCATATATTTTCAAGAATACTATTTTTGGCTTAAAATAGATAATATCTTTATATACATATAATTATTATATTTTATAGAATTATTTACAGACTATTTTTCAATAAAATAAAAATGGCCTCTTTTTCAAAACTAATTTATAGTTGTTTTGTTTTTTTCATATTATTTATTGCAGTATTAAAACTTGATTTAAAAAATATTTTAAATTTTTTAATCAAAGTCTTTAATTAATACGTATTATTATTATTACTATAATTTTTCTATATACAGGAAAATACAAAATAACAGATAAAAAACAGGGCAGGATTTTGTAGCTAAACTGCAAAAGAGGGCGGCATAAGTGAAGTTTACCAATGATTCAGAGTGCATGAGAAATCATAGCCTCATTTTGACCACGCAGTCATTGAAATCTGCTGTCCTGATCCGGACCCTCCCTGCGTCTCTTCCGTCATCTCCAGCAGCGCCTCGTCGCCAACGAGTCGTTGCAGGCGCCCATCTGCTTGCCATTTACGGCTCTTGGGAGATAAGCATCTTTTTGGGGGCAAAGCCTTCTCAGATGAGGGGCCCTGCTCTAATTGTCCTCTCCTATCTGGATCTGCGTCCCGCGTGGAGCAGTTTGCGCCGGTGGGGGGGGGGCACAGGAAAGGAAAAATAGCTTTGCTAATGGCCTTTAGTGTAATGCGTGTTCAACAGAAGCCGATGTGCTGCTATTACACGCTGTGTGTGTGTGTGTGTGTGTGTGTGTGTGCGTGGAGCGGTATCTGGCGCTTGTGATTAGGGCTTTTGATAACGCCACTGCTGATGTGCTGCGGAAAAGCGCTTTATCACTGGAGCGTAAAAGCCCGCGCCGGATAAATATGAAGGCAGTAACAACAGCACGCACACACACACGCACTCAAACCCACGCTGCTGCCAGAGTAGCGCACGTACGGTTGGACTGAGGTGCGGTACGCTTGGGGGAATGTGGGAAACAAAGGAAGTTATTGTTTTGCAGTCGCTAAGCATTAAGATTGATAATCGCCAGCCGTCAAAAGTTTAGAGACGCTTTTTCTTTCAAAAGCATGTGCGGGTGTCCCTAAACTTTTGGCCGGTAGTGTTTGCTTTTAACAATGGTCTGAAAAGAACACTCCACATGTGCAGTACCTAACAAAAGTTTGGAGACGCCTTCTGATTCACCAGCATGGACAAGTGTCCCTAAACTTTTGCACGCACACAGGCTGCTATCTCCCGCCACGGAGGATGCCAAAAGGAACACCTGGCAAACACGGATGCGGTCCTTGCAAAGGCGGTGGCGCACCCCCGTGCCGTCCCCAGCCCCGCCCCGCCCCCCAAAATCCCCCTTCTCACGGCAGGAAGTGCAACTGACAGCCGGCGCTGCACGTTCATGTTCCTCTGCAGCACACACACACTCTCTCTGTACGTGCACGCACGTCGTGCAGCGCACGAGTGCAGCACTTTAGCCCGCAAACACGTCCATTCACAAAGTAACGTCTATCCGTGTTGGATTTCCAAAATAAAGTCAATCGTTACCGTAACTAGAGAAGAAATAACACCAACTTCACGGCAAATTAAATAAGTCAAGTTAATTTCGGCCTTCCCGTGGCCTGCGAGGGAAGGCCGAAGACAAAAATGTAACCTAAAAGACTCATTTTTGGAACAGGCAGCAAAAGACCGCATTCTGAAAAATCTACTTTGAAAAAAATGTAAAATTCTGCCTGCATCTCAGCTTTGTGTTATCAGGGTTTGTCCTTTTTTTCATTTTCTTAATGGAATTTTTCCAAAATATTTCAACATTGCTCTTATGCATTTTTTATTTTTCAAATGAACTTTTGTCCTAAGTATTTTTTTCCCAAAATATTTCAACTTTGTTCTCATGCGTTTAAAAAAAATGTTTTTTCAAACTATTTCAACTTCGTTCTCACGCATATTTAAAAAAATACTTTTTCAAAATATTTCAACTTTGTTCTTATGCAATTTTAAAAATATATATTTGAAAGATTTCAAGATTTTTTTTCTTGTAATATTTTGAATTTATTGTAATAATATTTTGACTTTTACCCAAACTAAAATTGCAATTTTATTCTTTGTTTTGTTTCTCATAAAATTCCGATAAAAACTTATTTTATTCTTAAAGAATTCCACTTCATGCAGTTTATTCTCTTTGTCTTCCCTCTTTTTCCACGCTTGTTTGTTTCCCTTTTTTTTTTTTTATTTTTAGGCCCATAAAAAACAGCCAGACGCTTTGCCCTGTAAAAAAATATATTTAGCGTCTATTTTATTGTGCAGATGTATATTTTATTTCCTGGGAAGGCAAATGGCACAGATATGGTGCAATAAAAGTGTTATTATGAAAGTTTTATGATGTCAAAATGACGTCATGAGTCGGAAATAAAGTCAAAATATTATGAGAATAAGGGTAAAATATTATGGGAACAAAGTCAAAATATTATAGGAATAAAGTTTAAATATTATGGGAACAAAGTCAAAATATTATAGGAATAAAGTTTAAATATTATGGGAACAAAGTCAAAATGTTATAGGAATAAAGTTTAAATATTATGGGAATAAAGTGAAAATATGAGAATAAAGTCAAAATATTATGGGAATAAAGTCAAAAAATTATGAGAATCAAGTCAAATTAGTATGGAAATAAGGTAAAAATATTATGGAAACAAAGTAAAAATATTATGGGAATAAAGTCAAAATATTATGGGAATAAAGTGAAAATGTAATGAGAATTAAGTCAAAATGTAATGAGAATAAAGTTGAAATATTATGAGAATAAAGTCAAAATATTATGGAAATAAAGTAAAGATTAGGGAAAGAAAGTCAAAATGTATTCTAATAAAACAAAAGTTGCAATTTTACAAGAATAAAGGTATAATATTATAAGGAAAAATAATACATTTTATTTAGTAGCATAGAGCTGAAATACTAAAGACATTTTTTAAATTATGAGAAACAAACAAAACAAAATAAAGTCGTTTTTGGCAAATCAGGTTGGAGAAAAAGTGATAATATTCTGGGAATAAAGTCAAAATATTAAGAGAAGAACATGTACAAGGATGAATTTGACAAAGGGAAAAAACAACAGCAGCAAAACTGGCAAAAAAGAGTGAAGCTGGGATGCACATTTATTCTGCAGCTACTACTAAGCGATGGACAACATGTCCTTACACGACATCCTTTCATCGGTCCCCGTGCTGGGAACGGGTCGCCACCACGCCAGCACGTCAAGGGTGGCGTTCAAGTGGGACGCCGTTACGTGTGGGACGCCACCCCCGTGACACATCCTCCTCCTTGCCCAGCGACTTCCTGTTGACGCAGGAAGCCGAGTGCCGCCGTCTGGAGAGCGTGTGACAGCTATACAGCCCCATCGAGTATTTATAACCTTTTTAGAGCCCCTCGGCTCTGTCTCAGGCCCTCTCGGTACTGTAACTCCCCCGCCTTTCCGAGCCGTAAATCTCTCCGTGATGTGTGCGTGCATGCGTGTGTGCGTGCGCTATGACAACAGACGAGCCCGAGTGGCTATTTGTCTGTCACAGTTCATCTCCGCTCGCAGTTGGGCTGGAGGAGGCGTTTACTGTCTGAAAGAAAAAGGAGAAAGCAGGAAGGGATACTTCAGGGGGTGGAAAGCGGCGCATTCCGCAAATAGCTCCACGTTCCCGGCGAGGAATCCTGTCCTCGCTTTTCTGGCCCTTTGGCGCAAATGACAATTTCGGCAGAAAACACGGGCGGTAATTTGATAGAATACTTCAAAACGCCCTCCCAACCAATCACAGTGCATACAGCATTTCATGCACTCTCTTTGCTGTCAGCGGAAAAATAATACCAGCCCTGCCTAGCTTAAAAATATATTTTTATATATTGTTACATTTATTTACCTCGTGTATTTTTATTTTATATTTTATGATTGTGTATGTACTTTTTTATTATGTAAAAAGGCAAAAAAAAAACCACAAAGCTTTTATGGGCCTGCAAAGCAACACAGCATTATTTTGCCTCATACTTCATTCATTTCATTTTATTTGGACTTTCTGAAAAGCGCCACTTAAGAAAATCATATTTGAAGATTTTACGAGAATATTACGAGGAACAAACAAACAAACAAGCAAAAATAACATCAGAATATATAATACTATGGGAATAAAGTCATAATGTTTACAGGAGAAACTTTACTAGAAATAGGTAGAAATACTTGAAAAATTAATAATAAAAAAAAAAGGAACAGCGCTAATTTTACAAGAATAAAGTCAAAAAGAAAAAGCAAAAAGTTGTGGTTTTACAAGAATAAATGTTAAATAAATATTATGAGGAAAAATCATCTCATCTTAGGAGTGTAGAGATGTAAACTTTTAAAAAAAAACACGTAATTTTAAAAAAGTGTAACATTATGAGAAACAAAAAAATAAAGTTGCAATTTTTGGAAAAAAAATTTTTTTTTCCCATTTTTACAGTTTTTTATTTTTCTCCGTAGAATACAACTTTTTTCTCTGAATATTTTTACTTTATTCCCTCCGACTTTCTCATCGTTTTACGACTCGATTCCCGCAAAATTTTCCCGTGTGAAAATTTTTGCTGTTGTGTGTGTTTCTCATAAAATTTGAACTTAAAAACTTTATTCATATTATTCCTTTTAGTTTTGTGTTTTATGTTATTCTCGTCAGATGACAATTTTTTCCCCCTCTATTTGTAAAAGAACCGCTGAATTTTCCACTTTTGCTGTTGGTTTTCGGACACCCGTGATGTGGACGAAGCAAAATGAGCAGAAACGGAGCGAGGATCGAACCAGCAACTACCAATTGACATTGACATTTTCCATTCATTTTCAACAGGAAAAATGTGGGAGTTTTCTGAGACGTTCTGCTGAGGAACGGCGTCCCTGAACGCGGTGAGGGCCGCCAGCGTTTCTACTTCCTGTTTGTCCGTGGTGGCGTCCAACAGAAAACAGACGACCAAACCGCTTTTGCAGCTTTCTGCGGCGCTTCTCGGAGGGCCTGCTCGCAGTAATTCACGGGCGCTGACAGCCATATGGAATTCCGCTCAGCACAGCGCCGCAAACCCAGCACTCAAGTCCCGCCAAATGGGAAGACTGGAAAAGCAAAACGCACATCCTGCTCTTTACGGCGTTTCGTCGGTAAGACTGCGAATGTTTTCGGAGGACCGTCGGAAGCGGTACACGTTTCAATTTGTACCTTTCCGCTAACATGTCTTCCCGGAGGCTGGAATTGCCGGAGCGGCTGTTCCTGGGAATTGGAGGGGGGGGGGGGGGGGGCAGAGTGCAGAGTGCATGTTTGCCAGCGGACGGGACCGTAATATGGCGGCTCGATCACATGACTGAGAAGTGGTGCTGCTTTGACTGAAAAGGGATAGCGTGCCGTTTGAGTGGGCTTGGCAGGCCCAAACCAGACGATATGGTTTTGGACCGCGTGTGCGGAGATAACCACATTCCCCTCCGGGCTTGTATTTCTGCCGTGGTCTTATTCACATTAATGGTTCCTCCTCTCCTCACGGCACAGACGTCGCTCTATAATTTAGTCCTAAAAAAGTCCCTGAGGGCAGGTTGATGTTAAGTACAATAATAACAACATTTGACATAAAAGCAAAGCAGAAACCCCAAGCCAGGGTTGCCCAAACGGCGGCCCGCGAAACATTCCGAAAGGACCTTTATAAAGATTGAGAAATCAGCAGTCATTGTGCAAGAATAAAGTCAAAATATTAAGTAATGGAACAGACAAAGTCACCATTTTATGATAATAAGGTCGGAATTTTAGTAGCATAGAAAAACTTTATATTTCATTCCTTTTATTATTATTATTACTATGAGAAAAAATACAAAAGGTTGAGGAAAAAATTCTGAAATTACGGGAATAATTTAAAAATATGATGGGAATAAAGTCAGAATTTTATGAGTGGAAAAAAAAAACCCAGTAGCAAAAAAGTGAAAAAAAACGCTACAATTTTACCAGAATAAAGTCATAATATTTTTAAAAAAGTTGTTTTCTAAAAAAAAAAAAAAGAATACAATAATTTCATTTTAGTAGCATAGACCTGTCGTGTATTTATATTGATTTTTTTAAATTTTAATAATCCAAAAAACAAACAAAACCAAATAAAGTAGCAATGTTAGGAAAGGTTTGGGGAAAAGTTTATGGAAATAAAGTCACAATTTTATGAGAAGAAAATAGCTGGGGGGAAAAAAAAAAACGCTACAATTTTACCAGAATAAAGTCAAAATATTAAGAAAAAAAGACGCGATTTTATGGGAATAAACTTGAATAATATAAGAACAAATAATTTCATTTCAGTAGCATAGAGTTGTATTGTTTTTCTTATTTATTTATATTTCAAATATGTTACGTCGTAATATTTTGAAAAACTACACAAAATAAAGTTAAAGAAAATTAGGTTGGGGAAAAAGTTCAGCTGGTTTGAAAATAAAAAAACAACAAAAAAGACAAAATGGGAAGAATAAAGTTTAAATACTAAAAAAGAAGTAACAAGAAAAAATGTATATTTATATTATATTATATTTAGGTTTATTTAAAACACAGTAAGTATTACAATTACGGAAAAAATAACAAATAAAGTTATAAATCTTGGGAAAATAAGTCGGGGAAAATGTGAAATATTGTAATACGATTGATCATAAATATTATGTGAAATAAAGTCACAACAGTAGGAAAACAAACAAGAAAAAAGGTTGAAATGCTTACAAAAAAACTGCCAAAATGGGGGAAAGAAAATAAAGTACTAAGCAACATTTAGTACTATTAAACAAAAAGTATGTTTTTTTGTTGTTGTATTATTATGACAAAAACAAACCCATTTGTAATTTGGGGGAAAATTAGCTCGGGGAAAAAGTTATATTTAATGGGAATTAAGTCTAAATTTTAGTGGAATAATATTAAATTAAAACAGCAGAAGAGAATAAAACAGATGGAAAAATGTCCAGGTGTTAATTGAATAAACTCGTAACATTATTATTTGAAAAAATGTCATTTTAGCAGCGTAAAGTAAATAAATGCAATATTTAAAATAAGTAATATTATGAGAAACATAAGAAAATATTTGGGAACCTTGGAAAACTAGGTTGGGGGAAAATATTATGGGAATGAAGTCCAAATAATACAGGAATAAAGTCATGCTATTAAAAGGAAAAAATTGGAAAAAACGGCGGTATTTTCACGAGAATAAAGACAAAATGTGGACAAAAAAGTCAAAAACTTAAGACTTTTACAACAATAACTTGTAATATTACATTGAGGTAAAATAATGCCATTTTAGTAACAGTTTAAATATTCAAGATTTTTTGAATTTCATAAACTCGTAATACTATCAGAAACATAACACAAAAAGTTGGAATTTTGGGGAAATTTGGAGGGGGATAGAAAATGGATAGAAGAAGTTAGAATATTTTTAAAAAGTTGGAATTTTGGGAAAATTAGGTTGGGGAAGAAGTTATAATAGTATAGGAAAGTTGGAATTTTGGGAAATTAGGTTGGGGAAGAAGTTATAATATTATAAAAAAGTTGGAATTTTGGGACAACGTGATGGGGGAAGAAGTTATAATATTATAAGAAAGTTGGAATTTGGGGAAAATTAGGTTGGGGAAGAAGTTATAATATTATAGGAAAGTTGGAATTTGGGGAAATTAGGTTGGGGAAGAAGTTATAATATTAAAAAAGTTGGAATTTTGGGACAACGTGGTGGGGGAAGAAGTTATAATATTATAGGAAAGTTGGAATTTTGGGAAATTAGGTTGGGGAAGAAGTTATAATATT